>LOEQ01009573.1:0-43300 GCA_001685075.1 Bramus lutescens
TTCGTTTCATGCTTTTAAAAATCTATGGTGGCATCCAACGTATCTCATAGCTCTTAGCTTGAAAGCCATCTTGATTTCAGACAATTGTTTTAACAGGTAAAGCCATTTGCCAAGTACTTGCGTTCAATCCCAGGATTCATATAGTAGAGGGATACAAGTTGACTTCTAAACTCTACAACAGTATAGTACATACCTGGATGGGCACAAATATAAGTCAAATACAAATTTAAAATGTTTAGGAAATTTGGTAAGCATAAAAGGCAGACTTGGGAGTAAAAGAATTTTTTAAATCATTTGTTAAGCATGTATCTGCAACCTGCTTTTTGACTCAAAATGGCCTTAAATGGAATTGATGGTCCATAAAATTGTGTCATATTAGTCTTGATGTTGGAAAATATTGTAATGTCTTTTACTGGTAGCCAATACAGTAGTGTCCAGGTGTCAGTCTTCTTCCATCCTGATAACACTGCTTAATTTTATCGAGAATCACCAATGCCAGTTGAGGCAGGGTTAGGTCACTTTGGTAACTGCTTCTAAGTCTTGTTGAAAAATTCAAGCGAATGTTTGTGGATGACTTTACATTTTAGCTCTACACCTCCATTTTAAAATGTAACAAATAGTATTTCCTTGTCTATAAAATCTTTATCACAATAAATTAGGAGCCAAACTAAGTCACAGATAGAGGAACTAAAATCTTTAATCGGTCAAGCTAATGTGGAAGTAACTAAATATATCAGCATGAGAATCTGGAAAGCTGCCTGTCAGCTTTTGCTTTCCTCAGTACCAAATCCATGTATTTTTGATATGTTGCCATAATTTTCCTTGGCCTATTATTTCTCTCATCTTACAAAGGGTGTTGAGATGGTGACGGGGGACTCTGGTGCGTTTATTATGACAGTTGGTAACTTATGTCCACTTTATTCTTAGGCCGTTTTTACAGTGCAGAAGTAGAGGCACTTGGCTCAGATTAAAACCTGCCTTTTTATAACTCTGTGCCCACAGATATACCCTAAATCTAGAGCTGACCTAGAAAGCAATGTCTCCCAGTGTTCTGTTATGCAAAAGGTTAGAAGAATTTAATTAAAATTTATGGGCTCAATAGAGAGCTTTAATCTAGATTACAACCAGGAACATCATTTTATCTCAGATAAAAGCCCTTCTAACCTGGAAATACTCTGGGTGACAGCCATTCATTCTGTATCAGTCTTAGAGAGGAGATGCTGTGCATGAGAACTGCATAGCCAGTCACTAACTGGCTCCATGACAGGTAACTTGGATAACACAGGGCCAACTGAAAAGGGGAACTGAAATTAGCCCTGTGTATCAAAGCTAATGTGCTCTACCTCTTTTGGCTAACTGAAGCAATTGCGGTTGAGGGTTTAATATAATGGCTTTGTAATTCTTTTTCTGGTAGTATTAGCTACTCTTTTTCATATTACTTTGAAGACTATCTGACAGACATTAGAGAAGAAACAGAAATGGATGCAGTGACTTTACATTGTCTTTATCGTACCTAACAGTGTGAACAATTACCCTCTTTCCACTGAGATTATGAAAAGATTGTAAATTGATGGGGATTGGGAGCCTGTATTGGTACAGCCTGCTTCCTAAGCTGCTGGGAAGTGGTGATGTTTCCTACACACCCAGATCACTCATTAACCTGTCCTGAGGAAAGCCAGAACAAATCCAGAGGGTCCAAATACAAAGGGCTGTGAATTGTTCCACATCTGGCAAAATTGGTGGTGAAACACAAGGGAATTTTTGTCAAGTCCAGTTGCCACTTTGAGTTGGTTATGAAAAAATTGTGGTTCCTGATCAAGGGATGTAACAGGGACTAGTTTAATGACTTAAGTTACTTATTCTCAAATGAAGACAAATCGGAAGCCCTTTTTGTTGGGGAGAAGGGCATTGGAGACAGGCTTTCTTTGTGTAGCCTTGGCTGTCCTGGAATTAGCTTTGTAGACTAGGCTGGCCTCGAACTCACAGATATCTGCTTGCCTTTGCCTCCTGAGTGCTGGGATTAAAGGTGTGTGCCACTACTGCCTGGCTGAAGCTCATTCTTTGTGCAAATAACCATAATATAAAATAATCTGTTAACTCATGCAGTGTGTAAAATGTTCATAACCTATACTTTCATTAAGGCAGAGACAGAGAAAGATGAAGAGCAAGATTCTGACTTTGAGGCATTAGTTGTTTCTTTATCTAGGTAACTTTGGCTCCTCTGAGAGCAGCTTTCGCAATTAGAGCCTCTCTTTTCTGGCTCATGAGATCACAGCAGCTATTATGTTTACTCTATCTTAAAGACTATGCGATGCTATTACAAGTATCTCACCTGGTATTTACTAGTATGTATTAGTTAGGAGAAAACAGAGCAGACAGAGGATAGCCTACATCCTACAGAACCCAGCTCTGCTCATTCCTCCAGCTACCCCAGGTCACCAATGGTACTCTCCTCTGTAGAGGCTATGACTCCTAAAGCCTGGACTTATTTTATGCCCTCAGGTCCTTTTTATTATTTAACACTGTGATTAGGAATTACTTAAACACTGTATTTCTAAGTTTGTTTCCTAGGTTATTTTATAACTAACCTGAAACTGTGGCCCAACATTAGGAATCCTCGCATCAGTCATAATCTTATAGAAATACAGCCAAGTGTACCAGTACCTAACTGATTCTGCAGGTAATCTTTGCCCGGATGCATTTTAATGTACCTTCAGGTTTGTTATAATAAAATGTAGGAGTAGCAGTTTATGCATATTTCTATTAAAATGGCTTATAGTTAGCAAGAGTTATTCACTACTGTCCTAGGTAAAAATCAGCTTTTGTTCTGAAACATGATTCATCTTCACTAGCATTTAGTGCTAACTTTTCATCAGAAGTATTATATTTAATATATTACTTTAAGAACCATATTGGCAAAGACTTTTTTAAAAATCTGATGTCGAAGCCTAAATATAAAGTGATATTTAAATGCTACTTTTCAGAGCAATAGCAACAATTAGGACTTAGAGTAGGCCTGATTATCTAAGTGTTTATTATATGGTAGACACAATGCCCCTATTTTAACTGTATTATCTATACTGAAAAGCTTGTTATCTGATTTCCAGAATATAAAATGTGAACAATAAAAATACAAATACTGAGTTGGGAGCCAGTTCAGTGAATAATGTGCTTGTCACATAAACATGAAGATTTGAGCATTAATTCACAGAACCAACATGAAACCAGGATTTTCAGCTCATGTCTCTAATCTCAGAGCTCCCATGGAAAGACAGGAGGCAGAGACAGGAGGTCCTCTGGGAATGGATGGCCTTATGGACTGGCCTATGCAGTGTATTGGCAAACAAGCGCCCCTGCCCCAAACAAGGTAGAAGGTGAAGATTGATACTTGACATCATCCTCTGACATGTACACATACACTATGACACATGCACACCTGCCCTTTCTCTCTCTCACACACCTGAACTGTCTCTCACATACGCCAGTGCAAGCACGTCATACTCATAGGCATAAATACATACTATACACAAACATGTAGTTTTGAAAAGCTGAGAGCTCTTTATACTATTAATAGTGAGAAGTGACAAAGTCAAAATGCTAATTTCATGTCAGCTAAACATGAAGCTGCTATTCTCCCCAGCGTCCCATGTGGAACTGCATTGCTTTTGCCCTCGTGATAGTTGTAACTGGGCACATGGTTTCTCATTTAAAATCCATTTCATTTTGGCTGAAATGACTGTTCAGATGTTTGAGTACTTATGATGCAACCTGGGAACTGGAGGTTTCTAGTTTATTATTTAGGCTCCAGGCAAAAAGAATTTTTCCAAATAAAAAACATGTTGTAAATGCTTTTTGAGTGGGTTTTGTTATTAGCTTAAAGTTTCTTTTAAGATATATTGGAAAGAACTTTGAATAAGGGCCTGGGGTTGAAAAGTAAGTCCCAGTTTACAAAGCTGTGTGATCTTGTCAGGCTGCTTCTCACGGTCAACAGGGAGTCTTTGGAAGAGCAGAGTCCATTGCTGATTTAATGTGCACAGGAAGTCTACCTGAAACAAAGAATATCCACTCAGTGTATTTCTACCCTCATCTGTGGGGGTTTCTTGGCACCAAAGTCCTTACAAGCTCATTTTCCCTTTTAGCAATCCTGACATAATGTGTTTGGTTCTGTTTATTCCGGCAAGGTCTGAAGACAAGGGTTCATATGACTCTCCTGTCATCTCTAAAATTTTGGAGATTATTCTAAATTTTGAGATCAAAAGATACTGGGTAGGCAAATAAATACTAAATCTTGAACATTACTATGTTAGATCCTTCAAAAAGACAGACATTCTTAAGCAAGAGAGTTTATGATATACATAGCACAGGTATGTGTATAATTCTTTCATCAAAGTCGATCTAAAAGGTTTCATTTGTGACATATATATGAATGTTTTCAACACTAATGCTTATAAAACTGATTTTTAATGTTTATTAAAATGTGAACATGTATCTAAATCTGTTTATGGTATTGCAGTAATTTCACACATGTGTAATATGTAAACACTAGATGTGCATTTCTGGAATCTGAAAAGTCCAAGATAAAGTTACCAGCAGGTTCAATATCTGATGAGGATATCTGGGTGATCATTGTCCCAAACAATGTCACTGCTTCGGGTTGAAGGGATACTTCCTCAGTGGTGGGAGGGCTGGAAAAGGACTGTAAACCTGATCTTCAAAGATCCTAATTCCTTACTGGAGGACTCTGCTTCATGATTTTATCACTCCAGAAAGCCCCGCCTATCAAATATCACTATTATGTTTCAGTATGTAACTTGGCAGGGGCTGGAAATACCCATAAAAATTTGTTTTTATTTTCTTTTGGGAGAAGCTTATATTTAAAGTTTTGAAACAAATATTTATAATTACTTCCTTTCATTATTACCTTCTTTAATAAGCCCATGATGCAACTCAAAACATCTTTCTGACTAATGCATCATAGACTTTTCTTGGTTCTGAGGAGCTTACTGAGAGGAGTCACTCACTAAATCTTAGTTTCCTTGACAATATAGTGATTCTATTACTGCTACCTACTACCTAGAATCAGTAGAAAGTGTAAGTGAAGTAATGCAGTTAAAACCCTAGAATGCCTGTCACCCAGGAAATGCCCAACAAGCACTGGACACTACTATCATTAGTGCTACATGTTTTACTGCTCTTGTACACAAGTATTTTTCCCTCAAAAATTTTTGAAATGATCTGTGGAAAAGTTAGCGATATTCAAATGAGAAAGCTGCATGTGCTTAGAGTTGTTTATAAAGCAAAAGAAAATATTAGCACTTGATAAATGAAAACCAGACCATAATAAAATTATATATTTCAAAAAGAGAAACATGTTTCCTTTATATGTGAATTCAAAATATATCTTCTGGTGTTAGATTTGCATAATAGAAACAGTTAAAAATCTTAGTGCAAATAGTATAGATGATAGATGATGGTGATAACATTGATTTTATTTATGAGATGGGAACTCACAGCTTTAGTTCACCACTTCTGAGATAAATGCAACTAAAAACAGTTAATGAAAACCAGAGGTAGTTTTCCGTAATATTGATTTTCCGCTCACAACAGTGAGTTGCGCTGCTCCAGGCCTGGTGAGGCCTTTCTTCTGTAGCTAATCCTGTACCAAGTTAATCCCACATCAATCACTGAAGACTACTGTCCACACAAGTTTCATACCATGGCCCTGCTGTGAAATAGCTTCTTCTGTTTTTTTCAGCCCATGTATAGAAAGTTGATGCATAGTCTATAAGGAAAAACGTGAAAATGTTTTAACTTTACTTTTTATTGCATATATTTTCAATTTTTCATATGCTATATTTTTATCATGTTCGTTGCCTCCCAAAGGCCACCCAGCTCACCCCCACCAAACTTCATGTTGTTCCTCTGTCTCAAAAAATAAAAATAAAAGACAATGAGAAATGGAAAACGCTATGCGTAGTGTCAAGTAATGAAGACACAGGGAGAGGGGTTACAGTGCGCCTCCTGATGAGGAAGGGATGGAGAACTCTCGTAGCTTACCTGCTTCCTGGCCAAGTGTGACAGTGGCTGTGGGTCCCTGGGAAAGAGCAGTTCTTCAGGTTGGTTGGAGTCTCAAATAAATGGAGGTCAGCCATGAGCAATGGCAAAAGCGTGCAATGAGGAAGAACTAGAGGGCCTTTGGGTTAACCTGAGGCTGAGCCCCAAGTGGATAGAGTGGGACTGACATAGCAATATTTTTAAAAACCGGGAAATTAAATTAATGCAACTCCAACATTTTCTAAAATAATTTTAAATGTAGTGAATCTGAATAAATGATACTCTGACTTCAAATCATTAAAAGCATTTTTTTTCCACAAAAGACTAACTTCAAAGGTTACATATATTCTTTCTCTTATCAATTCAATAAATATTCTGTCACTAATTTCTGGTTCTTTCCTTACTTGCAAATAATCTGTGGGCACATTGTGTGGAGATTACCTAGCTCTTAAATTCTATTCACAAAAACAGTACAAGCACCTGGGAAGATGGCTCCATGGTTTAGAGAATGTTCTCTTGAAGTGGACCTGAGTTGTGTTCTCAGCACCCATGTGGATGCGCTCACAACTGTCTGCCTGTAACTCCAGACCCAGGGAATCTGAAGCCCCTAACTTCACAGGGTGCTCATATGCACATCATTTTAAAAAACAAAACAAAAAAAGTAAATCAAAGCAGAACAATTTTATTAGACAATATACCTCATTTTTCTGGAAACCAAGGGTTTTTTTTTTTTTGAGTTCTATCCAATTATTTGTTGAGCTGAGCTCATTTGTCTTACAGTGTCCACAACATCAATCATTGATGTAGGCAGACAGCACAGTTCCTGTAACACTTCCAGGCTTTCACATTTCAAGTTAATTATGTACAATAGTGACACAGTTTAATCACTTTCTTGTTTATTTTTTTAAATACAGAACACTCTTTTTTTTATTTTTGAGCAGCAATAAAGACACATACCTTAATTTGTCCCAAGTAGCAAGCAAGATGGGAATTTTAGCCTTAGAAACCTGAAGAAATTTCACAATTTCAGGCTTATTAAAAGCCATCTAATTATAGCTGCTTGGATGGCAACTTTCCTCTACGTGGGACTGAGCCACTAGCATAAAGTTGTATTATTACCCAACTCCTGTTTCAACTGATAAGCCAGAGAAGAGAAAATAAATTTTTAACTGATGGTTGCTAGTGGTGTTTGTTTCCTTTGTTTACATTTTTACTCAGGAAGCCAATCAAATATTGAGTAAGAAAACTCTGGATATGAGTTTGTTTTCTGTTGACAGTGTCATATTTGATTGTGGGATGTTCATTACTTTTACAGTATATGGAGATAGAATTTGTTAATGAATTCACACTTCAGTATTCTGAATATATAGGGAGCTGTGTCTCCTGTGAATTTTTTGATGTTAGAATTGGGACATGAGATATAGATTTCTAAGAAGTTACTAAAAATAATTTTATTTCTCTATTAACTATTTTAGTATAGAATTTGAAAGGAAAATCTGGAGTTGGAATTACTTTTCATCAATAGATAAAATGAAATTTATTTCATTTACTTATTGCATCAATTACAATACTCATTGGCATTTCAGAAATTGTGCATGCCTTCTTTCATTTCATTCTTATAAAGTGTTGACTTGATGATGTTGTAACAATAATATTCCCATAGTATCAATGAAAAGGGATGATCTGAGTGGTTTTTATACACGTCTCCTACAAGCTACCCCATGCTATGTTCTGATTGTCTCATTACTAGATGAAGCTTTTGAATAATCTCATCCTAATGAATATAAGCCATCTCTGCAAGACTATATACTGCAGTGATCTTAGAGAGCTGCCCCCAGGCAAAATGCTCCCTAACAAATGAGTTTCTTCTAGTGCAGGAACTGATAGCTTCCCCAAGCTGTGCTGTTGCTCTTGCTGTGTATGTATAGCCAGGTTGGCTCTCCAGCTCCTTTTCTGGGACCATTTTCAAAGCTCCCTTCCCCCAGCAGTCCAGAGGGCAGAGGTCAGGCAGAGGAGGGAACAATGTGGTGAGGAGACTCTGACTCACAGGGACTCTGCATGTTATGCCTTTGAAAGCTCTGAGGTGATAGACTGAGGTGACCACACAGCAAAGAATGCTTTTGAAAACCAATTGTGAATTCTGCAAAATTGAGGAGGATAATTCAGGTCACAGCTACATCAAGAAATCCAGGGACACTGTGTCTTGGGAGGGAATTCTTGTTTCTCTTGTGTGTCGCAAGGGAAATCCTTCGTTTGTAGCAGTGCTGATGCAGCTAGTAGTGTCATGGCTCAAGGGAAAGAAAAGAACCCTGCGTCCTTTGAAATTAAATAAGTTTACTTGTTACTTAGTGTTTATTGTTATATTTCTGGTCCAAGTGTTGTCAGCAAAGTAAACAATCTGTGTATTCTATCATGTAGAAATTTCTGTTTAGGACTTAACCACCAATTCCGTGTTTGGGGATTTGGGGTTTGTGTGTAGTGGAGGGCAGAAGGGAAATGATTCTATTTTATTTTTATGATAGATAGCCATTATGTGACATTAGTTTCTAAGTTCTTCTGCCTTAAAAAATTGAATGAACTTGTTTGCCGAAGTATGGTTTATTTCACACAAACTTTACTTATAAACAACATGTAGAATTTGGAGGGCCGAGTGTTCCACGTTTTGGTGTTACTCTATGAGGAGGAACAGTGAAAGCTCCTCCAGCCGTGTTGCTCCATCTCCACCGCTGCCAGGAAGTCTTTGTCTGCCTTAGTTGGAAGGAAGGGACACTACCTCCCTCCATGTCTGTTGCTCCTCTCTCACGCTCCATTAGAGAACTGCTTCCTTCCTGTGAGCAGACACCTGCTAGCCTCTTACCAGCATTGCTCTGCTCTACATTGTTTTGATTTATCATTAGTGGCTTCTAGTCAAGCTTTGCAGTATCAGGCCCAAGAAATAAGTTTGATTTCAATAGGCTAGAGGTAAAAGCAGTGGGAGCCACCTTGCAAGAGCATTAGAATGTATCGCTACCAAATCTCAGGGACTAAAGAATTCATTTTATCTTAAAATAACTTTGAATAAATGGATGAATTCAAGAAAGTCAAGGCTACCATAGAGATATCATCATGATGTGGTACACAAGTGTGAAATTCCTCTAATGGTTGCCTAATTCTGTATTGATAAAATAATTCATGTGCTGCTTTTTTCATGCATCTTCAATGCAGAAAGACTATTACTGACCATTCATAACTACAAATACTCTTTACACATGGATAAATCTTTTCAAGTCAAATTATCTTCTTATCAAAAAATTATAATCCACAGTAAATTGAATTGGTTTTGTTGTTATCTGTGCCTGTAGCCTAATTAGTCCTACTCAAGTTAGTATGGAAGAAAGATTTTATTTTAACCCTACCTTGACAAAGTAGCTCAGATGAAATATTCCTTGACATTGCAATATACTTTCAAAGTTGTAAATTATTTCTAAGTCATTAATTGCTTGGTTAAATATTCTTTCAGCACATAGCTTCTTTCTTAGGAGTCTTTCTTGTTATGTTAATATTCAAACACATGCACAAACAATTTTATGAACACTGTCCTTTTAACCTTATTTTTAAGTGAAGAAAGGGGCTACTGTCTGTGGGTTGGAATTCATACCTAATTATCCAAAGCTTTGCTAACCTTGAAAAAAAAGGCAGTGTGGTGAGGCACAGGCCTTTAGTCCTAGCACTACATTGGAGGCAGAGGCAGGCAGATATCTGTGATCTCTGGCCAGCTTGGTCTACATAGCGAATTTCAAACTGGTCATTGCTACAGAAGGAGAGCTTATCTCCAAAAAGGGGGTGGTGGTGGTGCAGACTCAGAGTTCATGCTGAAGTGTGTTATTTTTACCTTGAACTGTAACTAGATATTACCAACAAATAAAATAAGAACCTAAAAAATTGTCTCATTCTGCCTGAACTGGTACTTGATGTATGTAACATGCTGCTCCAGAAGAACACAATAGTGTGGCTCTGTCAAACATTTACTTCCCTACTTTATTTCTTTTACTATTAAATTTTGTGTAGATGGATGTTTTGCCTATATGTTAATCTGTGTAGCGCATGTGTGCCTTGTGCCCCCAGAGGGTACAGTAGGGAAGGTCTTGGATTCCCTAGGAGTAACAGGTGGTTTTGAATTGCCATATGGTACTGGTTATTGAACCAAGTCTTCTGAACAAATAGCCAGCTCCTAATCACTGAGCTACCTCTTAAGTCCTACATCCCTATTTCAAAGGCTTGAGTTTACAACTCTATGTATAGTGGACTCAGAGCAACTGGAATTATTTCGAGCATGAGTAAGTAACCAATGTGTTACTAGAAGGAATCCATTGATTGATGAGACTCAGTTTAATATGGGATTGGGCTATGTGTACTCACTGTACATCTTTGACCAAGGCTTAGGGTTTTCACACATCTGACAAGAGTGAAATAGTCATTTTGGTACTAGAACTGTTTACACAACTACTACCAATTAGAGAGCATGAGTGGATCACTATAGAAGAGATTCTAAACTTCTACTTATTTTATTAAATGGAATAAAGCGATAGAAAAAATACAAGTCATTGATCTAAGCTGGTGATGAGCAGTGATTTAAAAGAGCCAACTATGTGTCATGGCGATGTACACCTTCAGTCCCTGCAGAGGAAAGTGGATCTCTGTGAGTTCAAGGCCAACCAGGGCTGCATAGTAAGATCCCATCTTTAAAAAAAAAAAGTTGCTATAGCAGGATCAATCTATCCTAAGAATTTTGCCAGAGACTAGCACAAGGCAAAGACCTCTGGGTGCTCTTGCTGTTTTAATACCTCTTTTCTATACCACAAACAAATAGTAAGCAAAAAATGCAATAACCCAAGCCAAACCCTAACATTAAGCAATTAAAAGAGGTCTTCCTGACTCCAAGTAAATAAAGAATGATACAGTCTAATTTGTCATAATTCTCTTTTCTTTCATTCCTCCAGTTGGATTTAGATTTCTATCCCCAGAATCCCCACAGAAACTCAGTTTGTTCTCACACACTTAGCTTCTTAGTACACTATGGTGAATGTTACTAATGCACATGCAGACTACTTTCTGAAAAAAAAAGCATTAAAAAATTAAATAAACTAATATATATTCCTTCTGTAAAGTCACCACTCAATGTGAACAGATTTCATAGATCTGACCTCCCAGAAGACACATACTAATTAAGAGTTTCTGAGACGTTACTTTATTGCACCCAAATTCAGAAATCCCTTAGAGTGCATATTTTCCCAGGATTGCTAGGAAAGCAATCGTGACTATGTCATACTGGAAACCGATGTCTCAGTCCATGAAACTGACTGATGTTTAATGCGGCTTCCAGGCTGGGGTTAGTAGCTTTAGACGAACAGGCCATCTCCCTTCCTGCCCTCTCTTCACATCCTGTGCACAGGTCAGGAAAGGCTGTTGAAGAGAAGACTCAGTAGACACCAGCTATCCTGGGAAAACAACCCTTGCATCTCCATACTGTAGGGCTGAGAGAACTTGCCTGACCGAGCACTCTGCTAGAGTGGATAAAGAGAGGATCACGATACACATAGACATTCATTCTAGAACACCCTCTCTCTGACAGCATCAAAATGGAAGGAGATGCTTGGCATTATTTTTAGGGTGGGCCTGTGGGCTGATGATCAGCATTCTCCAATATCACATTATTTTATTTTCAGTTTTCTTTCCTTCAAAATCCCAAGATATAAATTGATAAAACATTTGGTGTTGATCTCAACCACTTCATAATCTTAAGGTACAAATGTCTCATTTCTATCTCTTGCATTATTCATTAATAATCCATCTCCCATAAATTTTATTATTCATAGTTTTTAAACAGTTAATTCATTTCATAATGACTGTCTAAAATTGTTGTCTTCCATGTGGCTGTAATCAATGAGTTGTATTTAGGCTAGCCTTCATATCTATGGGAGTTTGGTATTGGGGGAGGATCAGGATCTTTGATCTGTCATGAGCTGCCAGAACTCAAAACTGTTTCTTGGGTAGCTGAAATAGATGAATAATGTTCCAACCAACTGTGTGTTTCATTTTCAGCTCAAAAGACTTTCCACTTAATGGTGGTCATATCCTATATCCACGTGTTCATCTTGGGGTGAAGTGACTTCCATTTAGTGTCATTATTGTTCTCGGGAGAATCAGTTATACAATGGGAATAAGAAAAGCAGTCAAAGTAATTGCAACTGGCAATCAGGGGAATATAACATTTTTAGCTTGGGAGCACATGTTCCAAGATAAAGAAAAAATATTTTTTCTGTAACTCCAGGGCACATATTTCCCAGGGCCAGAAGGGACCATGCGTGTGTTCTAGTGTTTCCTTCCACAGCATACTGATGTCCCTGTAAAGCATGTCTTTCTCTCCAGGGACAGGAAACTCATTATCTCGCTAGGAAACCTACTACCCTTTTGATTCTGATTATTTGAAAATGTATCATTGCAGCAGAGACCAATTCCTCTGTCTGTAGTTAACATCCTGCAGAATTGAAGCTGTGTCTCCGCACAGTAAATTAAAGCCCTTCAGATGCTCTCAGGTAGCTCTTATCCTCAACTCCCCATCTTTTTTCCTTTGCTCCTATAACATGTTTTCCTTTTCTGTAAAGAGTCACATTGGTTTTCTTGTTCACTTCGGTAACTGGCCTTGGAGGAAACACAAATTGTCTCTTCTCTCTCTTACAGGTATTACAATAATAGAAAGTTAATCTTTAAGTCAGAAAAACACAGTAAAGAACATCTCTGCTCTTTAGCAAATATGGGAAGTGGTCAAATTATGCATTTGTTCCTTTTAATCAGGAATATTACCAAAGATGAATAAGAAGGATATGGAATTATGGTCAAACCTGCAATAAGCAAGTTCAGCAACAACTCAGTTTGTTTCCTATAATGGGTAGTAGTTTATAGGAGTATCAAATGTGACCTGAGTCCTGTCTACAAAGACAGGTGTAGGTGTGGGCTAAGTATGAGGAAAAGGAGACAGAGTATATTCTAGGATATAAGTAGAAGAAAACATTTTCTATCAACTGAAGCAGGCCAGTGCCTAGAGATTAAGAACTGAGCAGAATGCGATGAAATTTAAAAAGTATAGAGCATTGTACATATGAGTTTAGTTTTAATTTGAAATGTAAGGGAAAGTCAGTATTGGGTTTGCAGAAATCATAATATTTGAGATTATTTTTTAACCCTGTTGTTGTTTCTGCTGTGAAACATACTAGAAAAGACAAAAATGAAGATGATACAGTGAGTCTGCAGGCAGTTGTTGCAGTCCATGGAGTGGTTCATGCGCTGCAACCTTGTGAGTCACAAATGAGATTTTACTACCTGGAGGTTCAGACACAGGAATAGTAGAAAGACAGCCTCTGTTTAAACTTGACCTCCTTCACGAGTGTCAACAACTTGGTGTACCCTTTTCTTCATCTTCTTCTTTCTCCTTCTTCGGTTTTTGTTTGTTTGTTTTTCAAGACAAGGTTTCCCTGTGTATCTCTGACTGTCTTGAAACTCACTGTGTAGACCAGGCTGGCCTCGAACTCACAGAGATCCACCTGCCTCTGCCTCCCTGAGTGCTGGGATTAAAGGCATGCACCTCCATCTCCCTGCTTCTTTTCTTCTTTTTCTGAAAAGATGATCAAGACAGGAATTAGTTTACACTATTTCTTGAGATGACTGAATGAATTTAGATGATGTATACGTAGATAACCCTGCAATGGATTAGTTACTCTTGTGATATTCCACCTTATATTGCATCTTCAGACTCAGACATTTTTATTAAATTTTTATCTGGCAATGGGGTGAAATGAGAAGAAGAGAATATAACCAGATTAATTAATAACATTTACAAACTATCTATTGCTAGCATAACTGCGCATGCAGAGAATCTTGGAGAAAATGAATTCTATAGGCATCTGGATGATTTTTTCTTTATTTGGTGATTTTTGTCATATTATAATGACACAATACCCTAAATGTTGCATAATTTAACAGGATGTCCTGGTACTACTTATTCTTAATCTGGCCTAAACCTAAACTGAAACATATTGGAACTCCTACTGCCGTATATGGGATAGTAACATAACATCACTGTTAAACTTGAGCCATGCTGTTCCCTGCTGTGAGTTTTGTCAACTGGTTGACTAATAACTTCACGTTTTGCAGGTATCCCAGGAAGTGACTATGTGAATGCAAACTACATAGATGGGTACAGAAAGCAAAATGCCTATATTGCAACACAGGGATCGCTTCCTGAGACATTTGGGGACTTTTGGAGAATGATATGGGAGCAACGGAGTGCCACAGTTGTCATGATGACAAAGCTGGAAGAAAGGTCAAGGGTAAGGATGAATGTCTACTTTTTCGAAATCCTCCATTCATGGTCTCTGTGCTGTGTATTCCATTCTATTCAGGAGCTACTTTTTCCCTAAAGTAGCACTCTTGACAATCAGTCATTGAAAATGGATGTCAAAAACTCTGATTAAACTATTTTTCAAACTCTTCTGTCCGTGCTCCCCACCCAGCCCAATTCTGCACGTCCTTCAGCAGGGTCTAGCCAGGCCCAAGCCAGCCCACAAATGTCATTCTCTGCTCCAACCTCTTCTGTCACTGTCAGACACAGAGCTCAAAAAACAAGTGTGAATCGCTAGATCTCGTTCACAAATACAAACAATATGAAAGTTTGAAGCAGCATCTCCACCACTGCTCTGAAATCCATCACTCCTATGTGCACCAATGAGGATTACAGAGATGAAACTCAGTACACTGAATTTAGAAGAAGTTCATCAAAAAATTCAAGAATGTTCAAATGCTTTGGAGGAAGGACGGGTATGGTGCCTCATGTCCTTTATCACAACACCCAGGAGGCTGATGCAGGATGCAGATTTTGATACATGTGCCGGCCAGGGATACATAAGTAGATCCTCCTCTAAAAAATAAAGCTTCTACGTCTTCTTTGAAAGGAAATTCTCACATATTATGATAGTCATTATTGGTACAGTGAAACTGTAAGAGATGTCTGAGGATATAATCACTTTTGTTAAAGAAAAATAAATATTAGCTCTGAACAAGAAACCATGGAGATTTTTACCCATATGTACTTCTCACATTTTCACCCGTTTCTTTCTCATAGTCTGTATACAAGTTCTAAAATTCCTTGAAAAGGTGACATACTTAAATTATTGAAATTGTCACAGTTTAACTCAGGGTAGCC
Organism: Bramus lutescens; assembly: GCA_001685075.1. Lineage (NCBI taxonomy): Eukaryota > Metazoa > Chordata > Mammalia > Rodentia > Cricetidae > Bramus > Bramus lutescens. The sequence goes on from LOEQ01009573.1 coordinate 15,293, forward strand.
AGAGAACAATACAGTTTAAAACATAGCTGAGAAAATGTGTGGAGGGCGTTTATGAATTTAGGCCTTTCCAAAATGACTAGATTTTAGTAGCAAGTCATTGGTCGTTAAGGTCTATGAAAATAGTTCCAGTCATCATATGGGTTGAATATTATAGTCCACAGAACATTAGTTAAATACTGTTTGTTTGGAAATCTAAAATATAGCACACAGGCAGTATGCCATATTCCCTAGGGAATCCACAGCTTCCATATGTGGGTGATGAAAATCAAGTTTAACCTTGATAATTTAACATATAGGTCTCTGAATTCTATCACTGAAACATGGTGAACATCCATGCTGACTTTACACCTCAGGTGAAAGGCTTCTTTCTCTTCTGTCAAGCATGCTTACAAGCCAAAACCCAGTTTCCCATTTAAGAGACAAATTAGATACTTTATGTATTCTCCCAAGTTTACTATATAGCCGTGTTCTTTAGCCTAACTGTATCGATGACAGGAGAGTTTGAAGCTGCCCAGATAATTTATCTGCTATGTAGGAAAATACTAGAAATCTACTTTAATATTGAGAAATAAAGTATGATACTGTTTTAGCAAACCTAAATAAAAAGTGAGATCTTTGAAAATACCTAATTCCATATAAACTGATATAGAAATGTCTTTGGCTTTGAAAACAGTATTTGTTTTATACTTTACATGCAAAACACAGTAAGCATATAAATGTACTCAAACCCCTGAGTATCCCCAGTCCAAATGATCCTCAGATATATATATAAGTTCATAATTATAAAAATAACTAACCCAGTAAGTATAATAATATTTCATAAAACCCATTTTAAAAATGATTGCTTCTATGAACTTTGCGTTTTCTATGAATAAACCCAGAACCATAAAGTCACAGAAAGTCACCAAAAGTCATTCTGAAAGCGAGGTCAGAGAGAAGAATTGAAGGCCAACATTCTAGCACTACAATACACGTCCTTCCTCATCAGGCCATCCACTATGACATGCCTATGAAGCTGAGGCAGCTGAACTATTCTATTACAGCAGGTACATAAATCCCCCAGGCCAGGTTTGCTCTGCCTAGAGATACCAGCTGGTAACAAGCAGTCGTTTGCAAAAACTGTTTTTAGTAAAACACACATTTTATCTTGACACCGCAGGCCTTCATTAAACTATGCACAGAAACTTGTTTTGAAATAACCAAATGAAATTCCGCCCCTTTTCTTCCTAATTGCTTCTAATAATAAAGTTAGTTCTAACTGGCCCACTGTGGCTGTGACATCTGATGGTAATGAGCGGTTCCTGGTGGAAGGCATTCTGACTTAAATACCTGCAGTTTATCTTTGTGTTGCAGGCCACCTCTCCTCCACCTCAGACAGAGGAACTTATTTGGAAGTTACTAAATGAACCTTTGTTTGCTCCCTCCATTAATTACTCTTTAGTCTTGCAAGTTTGGCAGTCTGCTATATTAAATGGCCTAAGGAGGTCAATTAAATTGCTGTCCTGTGGCTTTTATTCTGTGGTGGTTCAGCATGTACCCAAGCTTGTGATGGCTTGCCTTAGCCAGTAGACAGCTGGGCAGTCTCAGTCATCATCCATTTGACAAGACAGCAATGACTGTCCTGACCCCACAACATCCAGAGCCCTTTGTTTGTCTTTCTGGCACATTTTGGAAGAAGGACCAAGTCACCAAGCAGATTTAGCAGAACACTGGTGGCTCAGATGATCTCATCTATTTGTCGGTCATCCTCCTCCTCTCTTCTGGCTTCACCTTTCTCTGCCCAGTTGTTCTTTCTTCTGCCATAGCAAGAAGAAAAGGGAATGGATTTCTGGTCTTTCAGACAAGAATGTGCATTGAATTTCACTCTAACAACACTGCTATGAATAGTGGTTAATAGTTACAGGGATGTACGGCTCCATACTCTCAGAATCTTTAACGTTCCATGCTTGATGTGAGACCTCAAAAGAAGGTTTTATTCCCAAAAGCCAACCTCAAAACAAATATTGAGTTAACAAGGTTCTAGGCTGATCACTGAAATGTCATTATTAAATGAAGGCTCGGGATTTCAGTGATATTCAATGCAAATAATTTGAAAAAGTACACACATGTGTATATATGTGGGGTTGGGGTTGTACACGTGGGTCCACGTTAATGTCAGTTGTGCTGCAGCAGGATACGTAGTTCAGAACTGTTACCAACAATTTGAGTTCACTTGTGCTTTAGGGATCTCCACTCCTGCAACACCAAGATGTTTGATTTGCCATAGAAAACAATTACAGGATGAGCCAGTGTGACGTACAGTTGTGATTTATTAAAAGAAAAATTTAACAGATTTAATAACAGGGGTTTATAGAAAGGTGATTCGGGGTAGGTAAGACATACTCAAACATGGGTATGAGCTTTTCAAGGCAGTAGCACTTGAGTGGCCATATATGCCATTTGGGTATCTTTAAGGTTGTTTCTCAAATGGTTGATTAAATCTTTCCCCTGCTTTCTGGCAAATGAGATTATAGGATGGTTCCAATAGTGTCTCAGATGGGATTGTTATCTGGTAAGATAAAACCATGGGCCTAAAGAACTGTGCAGGAGATTAAGATATATCTTTAATGTAAATTCGGGTTTCTGGTAAGATTCCTAGAAAATTATAGTTCTACAGCTGTGAAGAACAGTCACATAGGCTTAGTCAGCCCTAAGGCAGGCTCACTGCTATTTAACATTCTAAACTTAAACATCTGTATCTAAAAAGAACTATTTTATCTATATTGGCAACCTTCATATTATTCTGGGATTCTTGTTGTCATCAAGTAACAGACCTCAGCCTACTTCAAGAGTAAGCGGACGTTCTCTTTTCCTAAGTCTCCCTCATTTCTCCCCACAAGCTTCTATTGTGCCTCATTAATACTTTGTGAATGAGAATATTTATTGTCTATAGCTTTTGTGTCAGGAATTAAAAAGAAAGGGAAGACAACATGCCATTATACATGGGGATACCACCATCAGAAGAGAAAGTGTCATCAGGAACATGGTTGTTTAAAGTAGGTATACTTTGTTGTCAAATGTCTTGGCCTACATCTCAACTCTAGACTTTCCTAATGGGTATATGAAAGCCAGCATATTACTTGGCCCCTCAAAGGCTTTTTCTTTTGGATCATATGCAAACGATCCAACAATGTAGCTCTTGCCATTGCCACCGAAAACAGTTTCAGGATGAAGTACAGTTGAAAGCCTCAGCTATAGTTTAGTTAGGGGGTTGCTTCCTTTACTATTTTTGCTTCAAAGCTGGCTTCTAAATACCATTTTTGTTTCCAAATTAAATTAATTTGTTTCTCTGTGATTAACAGTGAAGCCTGAACAACCTCATAGAACCACCACACTTGTTAATTTCCATCCACTCTAGATGGTGGCTCATCTCTGAATTGTCCTCAACTAGAGATGGAGTGTAGACTACCACTGCCTTTTGCATGGCTTTCCTCTCTGGACATGTTCTCCAGAATTCATATCTTAACAGAGTGGATTTGTTAATTTTTCTGAAAATATATTTTGCAAAGAACATTCTCTTCTGCCTGTTGCTTTCATTGCAAGATGATACAGTATGAAAACCATGAGTCATACAGGCATGGGTTGCATGTAGTGATAGTTGTCACTGAAGATAACATGGACCACATTTCTGTTTATTTGAGTTTGCATTCCCTCTGAACCATATTTTCTTATTGGAACTGATCTCTCTTTCTCAGCTTTCTGTTTTATCTCTGTCTGGTTCACCTTCACGGATGCCTATGGTTTACCAATACTACTGTGGCCTTCAGAGTCAGGACCTGCCCCTGAGAGAAAAGCTATGCTCAATTGTTTAAAGTACAAGTCTCATTGGCTTGTTGCTAAGAAATTAACAGTTCTTAGCATTTGAACAGCCAAAGCAGTCCTTGCAGAAGAGCGATGCTGTCCGGAATCCAGGTTGCTCAAGTGGAAAATTCAAGTTCTTTGATTTTCCACGTGTATTGACTCTTCATTCTCAGTCAATATTTGCATTCTTTGTGCATATAGTTATCTTGCTTCATTTCCTAAAGAAACATAGTAAAGACTGTTTATTTTAGCTTACAATTCCAGTCTGTGGTCCATCATTACCTGAAAGTCAAGTTTGAAGCACCTATCACATTGTACTGAGATCCAAGAGCTGAAAGCAATCCATACATTCACTTCTGTCACTTTTCTCTTCTTCCACAATTCAGGCCCTCCTGCCTCTAGGGAATGATGGTGGGTCTTCCTTCCACAATAGTATAGTCAAGATACTCTCACATAAACATACCCAAAGGCTTACCTGATCTAGGAAATCCCTCATTGCCACCTTATTCCTTGTTAATTCCATGTTGTGTCAAACTAACAACTAAAATTGTCAGCCAACACGGAAAATAAAAGTGTAAACTGAGTGGTTTTGATGAGCTTCACTAGAGTAACTCAAGAAACAAACAAACAAAAAGACTAAAATCTAAGGTTTTTAAAAATAAAATATGATAGCTGCCTGAAATATACAGCTCATTTTAAAACCACTGGAGAATGTGCTGTGATTAAAGGTACTGTGAGTTTTATTTCAGTTTCCATTGGAACTGCCAAGTCCTCTCAAGTTCTGCATAGTTCATTGATTCTGTAGCAAGCCATTTTCCTGCCCTAGAATGTGGTTTCTAATTGTTTCCATGTTTCATATTAGGCCAATAAGCACATGGATTGGTCTGGGCAACCACATGGAGGAAAGAAAATCTTTGGAAAAAGTGAAGCAATGTTACAGTAAAACGTATGCAGCTGGCAATTTCACTACAGGGGTGTTATTTGTGGGTGACTGAGTGCACAGTTGGCAGCCTCCCCTGAAAAATTAGTCTCCGAGGTAGGATTGGCCAAGGTGATTCCTGGCTCAGGAAATGCTTTTATTCACTGGATGATTGTCTACTTTTAAACTTTTTCCTTCATGTCTGTTCTTTTGACTGCCTGGCTTTTACTTTATCTCCCATCTAGTGGTTGATAGGACAGGAAAGCCTGCTTAGAAAATGCTTGAGCAGCCTTCTCAGTGTTCAATGTTGAAATATCTAGGAAGAGATTTAAAGGACATCTATTATTTACTGGGTCTCAGCAGCCAGCCATGGTTAATTGCTGACAAATGAAACTATTGCTATTGATACTGTCTTTCAAACTTTACAGTAGAATTGACCAAGTTACAGAGAGCTCTTGTGCTGAGAGTTAAGGCTATAAATGTTTGAAATAGGAAGAGCAATTTTGCCACCTGACATATTAGACATGATTTGAATCGTCAATCAGTTTTTAAAATATAGTTCTAGAAGTCAGGCATTCTATTCTATCCCAAGATATCCATATTGTATTTTCCATTATAATTTATAGAATTATAGAATCAATTGATAACACCCATTATTAGTTCAGATAAAATGCTTTCTGTAACATGACCTTCATTGTTGCTTAGGTCAGAAGATAGGAAAATCCCTTATCACTAAATCTTGGGGTGTGTGTGTGTGTGTGTGTGTGTGTATGTGTGAATAAATAGAGATCAGATGCTGTCAAGGCATGGGAGACCAGGCTGCTCTTCATTCAGCAATGAGTTAATATTTCAGAACTTAACATATCAAAACTTCATATTTAGCAATGGACTAGTTCTAACCTAGTGATCACTCACTCCTCTAGTCCTTGAATGTCACTTTTGTAAACACCTCCAAGAAGCAGGGTGAGATGGAGACATGTTCCTATTTAGCCTTGTGTCTTTAAAAACAATTGTGATCAAGAAGCAGAAAAAAAAAAGAAAAAAAGAAAAAGAAACCAGACTCTGTTCAAAAATTTTCTTCTTGTTGTTGTTGTTGTTTTTTTTTTTTTAAATAAACCTTGAGCTTATTTTCAGAGCCTGACGTCCTTCAGGGTTAAAATGTGACAGGATCGCACTGGAGATTATAAATGGCAGGGTTGTTGTTTTCGTTGTTGTTATCGGTTTGGAAAGCCTGGCCGTGGCCAGTGGCAGACTAATGCTTGGCTTCTCTGGTTGTCAAGGTTCAGTGAGTTTAATGGAGAGCAAATGCTTTCCAAATGCCAGGTCTGTGTCTTCTTCCAGATAGAACTGGAAGCGCCAAAGGCCTTGAACATTTAATTTCTCAAACTGTAGCCCAAACCCTGCCTATCTGAGGCAGCAGAAACTGCTTTTTTCCTTAAGCAACTTTGGAGCAGCAGCACAAACATTGCCTCTGGAGCCTACATGATGTATGGGATTGTTTTGAAAGTTCTGGATAGTTAATGTAAATGGGACACTGGCAACAAAGGGTGTGATGCTCATCTTGGCAACCAAACAGATGTCTGGGGCATTATCTAGCAAGTTCCACACTCTCGCTTTTCTCATGTCAGTGTCAGATAAAAGAGAAAGAATCCAGCCATTTTCTGGATACTGATTAGCTCACCAAATTTCCTCCTTCATTTCCCTTGCCATCTTCACTGCTAAAATGCCAGCCTACAGACTCAGGCCCAGTGTCAGCTTAAGCCATTTAGAAACATGACAATACATGTCAAAATCTCCCCTGGAGAAGGTAATATACAGTTAGTTCACAGTAACTGTGTAAAGCTTGCTGTCACCCTAGTCATGTCATGTCTAGTATTCCCAGACTAGGTTGAGTTAGTTTTTATGCATGGTAAAGTAATCTCCTTCACAACCTATATTTAAGAGACAGTATAGTTATGATTTTTCTGTTTTCTGCCAATATAATTCTAGCATTAGACTTATATTAGGATGATGTTCAGTTAGCATGCAGTTTATATATGGCTTTATAGTGCTGTCTCTGTTGACTGGTCTACAGAAAGTGTTCTTCCAGAGAAGTACTTCATCAGCTAATGGAACAGCTTGATAATTGTGATACTTGAATGCAGCTGGTTCAAAGATTATGGCTAAACCAGAGACAGAATTGATTATAGGGCTATTTGGGTACCGACTTGCTCCTTGGGAGTGACTAGTGCTGAGATAAGTATTCTAAGGGCCCAATAACTCATTGGGAAATACTAATATCTAGGTATTAATATCACATAGTTATCTTTTGGTTTTAACAAAGTACCTAAGCTGTGGTGACTACCTTTTTAAGTTGCAGACAAAGTTTAGAGCAAGTCTTCTGCATCAATAACTAGCAGATACACCAAGCAGTAAAAGAACAACTCTTAAAACTTGACAAGTGATTCAGAAAATTTTGGAGTGTTTCATGAACTGGTAAACTGTTTTGTCGCATATAATTTGGATGATCGAGAGAATCATTTTAGTGTTATGATTGTAAAGTGGAGAAGCACTTGTGTCTACTGATTGGATGTTCATGATGGCCTCTAAACCATTGCTAAAGAGTGGCCAGTCAAGAGAAAATGAAAAAGGGAAGCATACAAACTTTGCAACTTGGGAAACTATATGGTCAGATATAATAGTTGAATACAAAGCATAACACTGGCTGTAAATTAACAGAGTCATTGAACAAAATATTAACCAATCTGGTATTAACATGGTACCAGAAGAGCTTTTATAACTTATTAAAGTTAACTGCCTAGTATGTAATTTTTGTATCCACTAAATATATACCCTGATATTTGTCTGAAACCTTTTTTTAAAATTTCAGATCCTATTAATGAATGACTATTTAAAGGGAAGAACAAATGTGACTTTGATTTACTTTATATGATGCTTCTCTAATTGCTGTCTACCCCTAAGAGAAAATCCTAACTCCAATAGCCTCTATGGACGCAATTGCTCAATATGGATTGATAGTTACTTTTCTCAAGTTACGGTATCTAAAGCATTACTAGCTGATTACTTCAGGTCCTTCTTTGGCTCCTGTACCTTTTGCCTTAGATTTGCCTCTCAAAGTATCCAGCAACAAGTATATTTCAGAGAAGAAATGCTAGAAATCTGGAGAGAAACTGTTTGGTTACAAGTAAACGGCAGTTGGTGTGCCAAACTTAGTAAGTGTTTAGTAGATTTAAAGAGCAGATTGTGTTTTCAGAAAGTGATGCACAATTTAAAAATAAGCCAATCTAAGCCGCAACATATCTGTTTATAAAGTTTATTGGGTACTACAGTGTGCCACTTCTAAAACAAGGTGTATAGAAGTGACCATGAACTAGTGTGAGAGGCTATCTACCTGGCATCCAAGATAGAACACAGAACTCATTCTTTGGCTTGAGAAAGTAGCTTACTTCTAATGGACCTCCACGAAACCCTTTCCCTCGCAGATTACATTTTGAATCTTTTTTTTTCTTTATTAGAATATTGTTTTCATTAGTTCTTTGAGTTTTGTATATGTTTTGATCATTTTTACCTACTCTTTCTCTAGTTCCTCCCAGATCCAGCCCTTCCCTACTTATTTAGTGTTCTTTTTTCTCAACCCACCAAGTCCAGTTTGATGCTGTATTTCAGGATATGTGGTTGACTTAACATGATCTATGCTTTTAGAGAAAATGGACACTCTCTCCCACCAGCTGTCTACTGTCAGTAGCTCCTTGGCTAGCCATGGACTTCATGCCTACCTCCCAAAGATGTGGCTTGGCTTGAGTCTTCACTGGTCCTGTGTATGCAGTATAACCTCTATGAGTATATGCAGGTGCCCTACTATCACCAGAGGACAGCATTTCCTCATATTCATCTGCATCTTGCCGTTAGGATCTTCCCACATACCTCTTTCAAGACACTACTTGAAATCTGGGTGTAGATGGAGAGGGGGTGCAGATATTCCAATTTAGGGCTGAATATTTTAGTCTCTCTTATGCTCTATACCCTGACCAATTATGAGTCTCTATATTAATCATCACCTACTGCAGGTGGGTACCTCTATAGTAGGATTCAAAGTCTATTGGAAATATACCAAGAGTGGTAGGCTGTATCACACTGATTCTGTAGTGCTCCATTAGTTTGAATACCACTGGTGGTGAATAAATATTTCCCTTTCCATATATGAAGGCCAGAATTTATATGCAAGTTTTTTTGTTGTTTGTTTTGTGTGTTTGTTTGTTTTTAGTCATAGCTATTCTAATTGAGGTAAGAAGGAACGAACTTCAAGGTAGCTAATTTGAATTCCCTGGTTGCTAAGGATGTTGAACATTACAAAAAATATTTCTCATTCATTTGCATTTCATCTTTTGAGAACTGTCTGTTAATATCCTTGCCATATTTTTAAATTTGGTTTTAATTTTTGAGTTCTTTGTACATCCTAAATATGAATTCTCTGTCAGATATGTAACTGGTGCAGGTTTTCTCTATTTTGTGGGATCTAATTTATTAATCTTTGATCTTAATGCCTGTGCTATCAGAGTCCTCTCCAGAAATCATGCCCTGTGCCAATGAGTTCTAGTGTATTTTCTACTCTCTCCTTTATCATATTCAGGGTATTGAGTCTTATGTTGAAGGGCTGAGAGATAAGAATGAGATTTTCTTCTTCTACCTGCAATTATCCAATTGGACTAGCATCCTTGGTTAAAATGTTAAGCAGGAATGGAGAGAGTTTACGTCCTTGTCTTGTTTCTGACTTTAGTGGAAACATTTGAAATTTTCTCCATTTAAGATCTGGTAACTATGGGCTTCCTGTATATTGTCTTTATTCTATTGAGATGTGTCCCCTCTATACCTATTTTCTCCAGGACTTTTATCACAATTGGACATTTTCTTTTGGGGTAGTTAACTTAGTTAGGGTTACTATTGCTGAAATGAAACTAAAACCAAAAACAACTTGGGGAGGTAGGGTTTATTTTGCTTGCACTTCCACATCACTGTGCATCACTGAGGTTAGTCAGGACAGGGACCTAGAGGCAGGAACTCAATAAGAGGCCATGGAATAGTGCTGCTTCCTGACATGGTCTCCCTGGCTCGCTCAGCCTGATTTCTTTTGACACTCAGGACCACCAGCCAGGATGGAACCACTCTCAATGAGCTGGGCCTTCCCATATCAATCATTAATTAAGATAATACCCTCCAAGATTTCTATAGCCCAATCTTTTAGAGACATTTTCTCAGTTGAGACGACCTGTAGATATCTCTAGCTTATATCGAGTTGGCATAAAATTAGCCAGGGCAGAGGTTTTGCCTGGGTTTACTGTCAGGATAACACTGCTGTTGTAAAAGGAATTTGGAAAGGTTCCTTTTTAAATTCTTTTTGTAAATAGTTTGAGGAATGTTGATATTAGTTCTTTGAAGGTTCAGTAGCATTCTGCAGTGAATTCATGGATCCTCTGCACTCAATGTGTCTGGCACTGAAACTGTTTTGTTTATTTGTTTATTTTATTGCTTATTTAGAGAATTTTGAACCAGTCCTCTGTCATTGAATGTATGAATCTTTTTATTTATGTCATCTTGATTTAATTTTTGTAGGTTCTTTATAATCTAGGGATTCATTAGTTTGGGAAAAAATCTAAACCTATAAATCTCTAAAGTTAAAAAATGGCATCATGAATCAAATGAACCTAGTAGATATCTACATAATAATCCACCCAAACCATAAAGTATACACAGTCTTCTCATAAACTCACTTCAAAATAGACTACATATAAGACACAATGCAATTCTCAACAAAAAATTAAAATGTTCAGATTATATCCTTTATTCTCTCTGATCACAAAGAAATAAAGCTGGGTATCAACAGTTATACAAGCCACTGTAAATACATAAATATATGGAAACTAAATTACTGAACAGAACAAATTACTGGACAATCGGTGAAGGAAGAAATCAGAGAGGAAATTTGAAAATTCCTAGAATTAGATGAAAATGAAAACACAATGCACTAAAATCTATGGAGCACACAGAAGGCAGTCCTTAGAAGAAAACAGTATTGCCAACGTTAAAAAATGGGATATCTCAAATTAATAGTTTAGTAATGAACCAATTTGTGTATTCTTCCTTGGTGGAGAGTGTTTCTGCCACAGTCAGCATCCCTTAGTTGCCTGCAGTGTTTATGTAAGGCTGAGGCCTCATGGGTTTTCCCTGGTCCACTTTGCCATTTCTACTGTTGTTATCCTTGTTCAGTTATTATTTAGGTAGCTGTATTGGTGAGGCTATGGATGTAACTTCTGACTTTGCTAGGAGACAGAGTCTCAAAGAAAACATCCCGATCCTCTTACAATCTTTCCACCCCTTCGTCTGCAATGATCCATGAGCCTTAGGTTTAGGAATTTTGTTACTGGGTTCCTAACTCTGCATTTGGATTGGTTGTGGTTTTCTGTAATGGTCTCCATCTATTGAAAAGAGAGGTTTCCTATATAGGGGGTGAGAACTACCATTATTAGATGGTCAGCCCTGAAAGCATGCATAGAAGTAACATTACACTAACCAAGCCAGTGTATTTATACGTTTAGGAAAAAAATACATATGCATGCACACATATGTATGTAACAGTATATGAGAAAAGAGACCGTGAATTCAAAAGAGAACAAGAAGGGATATATGGGAGGGTTTGAAAAAAGAATAGAAAGGGGAAAATGATGACATTATAGTATCAGAAAATAAAAGAAGTCTTTCATAAATAAGTTACTGATGTACCCCAAATCCTTAAAATAAGCAAGAAATAGTAAATCTTTCTGAAACATCTCTTTTCTCATAATCTCAAGCAGCATACTCTGATATTAGAATTGAAAATATTCATGTAGTATAGGGCTAAGAATAAAATCCTTAAAGTATTTGTCTCTAGATTTCAGCTCTTCACCCTGTGAAACCAGATAAAATCTGTGCCAAGTAGACTGAGAATGAGTGAGAAAGGAAGGCCTTCCTGTGTGTGAGAGAGGACCAGCAATGGGATGGTTTTCTGCCATTGCTCTGCTGAGCTTGCGGGAAGCCTCTTACCGAACACTGATAGCATGGCTGTTCACGTGCACACTATGAACATACAAAGTTATTTTATCTGCTGCAGCAATACATTAACTTGATGTCTTTTTCATAATTTAAAACAATAAAAAATGTCTTTGGCTTGATTTTTGTGGGGGTTTTTTCCCACATGAATTATTGTTCCTTAAATCGTGTGGCTCCCTTCAACTAGTATTTTGGTAAATTTGTCAGACATGGTGTGGGTTTACCAAACGGTCAGAGGATATATGGAAGTGTTCAACCTATGCTCACCAGTATTTTTCTTTGATTAACTAACTTTCTTTTGTGCTTTTTCTTTGAGTTGCAGCCAATGATAGAAATAAAAACACTAGATTAATATGTGAATGTAGAAAACATATAAAGAATTTTAATACTATTGCAACTCATTTTTTTTATCAGAATTTGAATCCTTTTTCTTTTGTTCACTTAGTCCACGTGGTGATTTTGTGTGGTCTCATAGTTGAGAGAAAGGTAGTGGAATCAACCTTGTGAACTTAATTTCTGCATCCTAAATAGATAAACACAGTAGACTAAATAGATCAACACAATATAGAGTGTCTTCTTCCTTTTTCTTGTCAATGAAATCATCTAGTGCTGAAAACTGTGTTTTTTAGAAGGACTGGTATCTATGTAGAAGCAGCCTTAGTGCCAGAGGACAGACTCAACGCAAACCAAACTGCAGTGACTTTCACGGAATGTTGTTAGTATTTTATTAAGCTGAAAAGCAAATAATTATCGAACAATTAAGTTTACTAGACCAAAAACTTCTAGCATCTATTAAAACAATGACTATAGCCTTTTTGTAGTTCAAAAACCATACTTTATAATTATTTCTTTTCAAATAAAGGACACCATATTCCTCCTTCACCTAGAGAGATGTATTTCGTTTGATCACAGTGAAACAACACTTCCACTTTTCTTTTTTCTGTGGCAGAATGGGTAAATATTTTCTGACCTATGACCTCACTAGAAAATATAATGCCTTTATCATTTTTATTGTGCTTTTTTTCTGCACAGTAAATATGAGGCTTACTACAGAGGTGGAATAATTCTTTGTCACATCTAACGAATTGGGTTGAGTTGTTCTTACATGGCTTGTTCTACTCCACAATGAAATTGTAGGCCATTTATCTTAAATGAATTGTATGGCTTAAACCACTCTGACATAATGAACCTCCAAAACCACGCTTAAATACCAGATATTACTGTCCCCATAGATGCTTACATATTTCATTTGTCTTGCACACCAATACCATTGTTCTTCTATTTTAAATAACACTTACTGTGTTGTGTATTACACTTTCATAGATTTTTCAAATTATTTCTAGTTTCCTTTAAACAAGCATATTTGTAAATTATAAGAGTTCATTGAGGAATGGTATGTGCCTTTAAAATCTTGATAGATGATCACTATCTAGCCATGTAGTTTAAATGTCTATGTATAATCTTTCGGATGCAAATCATAGTGTCTACCCAATAACAAATGTGTTTTCCCAAAGTACTCTAAAATTTCATTTATTTCTCTCCTTATTTTATTCAGCAACAATCTGCAACTTATTTTTCTCCCAGAAAATTGAATTGGTTGCTGCTTAATATTCCTACCCGTTTTTAAAATGTGGTTTATATTGGCATCAGAGCAGCAATTTACATATTTGGGGATAACAAGAATGCATGCCAGAAAAAGATCAACATAAAAATGAAATGCAGAAAAGCTGTTTTCCTTCAACAACAACTCAAAGGGAAGCTAAAAGAAGAGTGGATGAGCATCTGGCCTGAATGTGTCGCTTCTTTCTTTAGGTGAAGTGTGACCAGTATTGGCCCAGCAGAGGCACTGAGACTCATGGGCTGGTCCAGGTGACGCTGCTGGATACTGTGGAGCTGGCCACATACTGTGTCAGGACCTTTGCACTTTATAAGGTTTGATCTTTGTCTTCTTTCTCTTTCTGTGTTTCTCCCATTATTTAAACAAACCAAATCCCTGAAGTCTTATCTAAATCTTGGTCCCACTTTCAACAGAGAAGAAAGAAGTCATCCTTGAATTCTCAGTCAGCCCAGCCCCTTTCCTCCTGGACTAGTGTTTTATCAGTAACTGTGAAACCTATGCTCTGAGAAAGTTTCCCCAATGGAAGAATCAACTATTTCCCTGGAATACAGAACACTCCTGATGCTTGCAGCCAGATGCAGAGTGCTTCTCACATGAAATACTCACCTGCCTGAGCAAATACTGATCATTTAGGGAGAGCTCAGGTCTTGGGGCTCCAGGTAGTGTTTCTTCCAAGGCTGTACTCTAAGAGGAAAGAATTGAGACAGCACGTTTTAGTGTAACTCTTCCTTGCCACCTAAGGTTAGAAAGCAGCATCTGAGACTCTGTTCCTTTGTCACAGAATGGTTCAAGTGAGAAGAGGGAGGTGAGACAGTTCCAGTTTACCGCCTGGCCCGATCACGGGGTTCCAGAACACCCCACACCTTTCCTAGCTTTCTTGCGAAGAGTCAAAACCTGTAACCCTCCTGATGCAGGGCCAATGGTCGTGCACTGCAGGTAAGGACCATTGAGAGCATTTGCTTTATCTGCAGCCAAGAGGACCGGGAGTAGAAATAGAAGTACAAACTGTTCTATGCTGAATGTTCTCTTTGCAGCATGTTGATACTGGGAGATGGTAAGTACCTGCATTCAAGTGGCTCTTGCTAATTGAGGCCTGTACTAAGGTCAATAGGAAAGACTTGATAGAAAGGCATAATACCTCTGGATGCAGGACAAGTTCTCCCTACTACATTCCCACCCCACACACTGATTTCTCTTTGGTGTAAAAGTAAATAATAAACATTAAATTAAGTGGGTATGTGGCCATAAACAAAACAGAAAATATTAACTGTTAACATTATCATCAGGGTTAAATTTTACTTTTTTTCTAGTAAAAGTTCTTTAAAATATTTTATAAACCTTTTTAGCAATCTTTTGTGGTCTGGATTGATACAACATTTCCATTACATAGGAAAAATGTTGAAGAACATAATGCTTCAGTCATTCAAGCATTCATGGAGGATGATTTAGTAAAAAGACAGATGTAATTTATCCATTATTAATATCAGTTCACATCAAAAATACACCATCTTGATCTTTTAAATGTATTTAATAAAAGACATGCAATTTAGAATAAATTTTATTATGTACATTGAAATGATAAATTGTATTTCTCTTGAAATATATAATTTATACCTTTAATTAATTCTGACTGTAAGCCGCTATATAATCACAGTGTCTGTATGTGTAAGTGTTCCTGTATTTTAATATTCACTTTATCTCTTCCAGATGCCTGAGCTCCTCTCAAATATCTCTAGTAATAAAGTGTTCAAGATGCCTAGTTAGACTCTATATGTTCTCTAATGCTGAATGTATTCTGTTGGGTGACACTACATGAATCTGCTCATGTAATTCCACAATAGTTCCTTATAATCTGAGTAATTTGAATATGTCTTCTTGAACAAGTAAATCAAACTAAAGTGGAAGTTTATAATAAATAGGCAAGAAGACTACATTATGAACCTATGAACCTATCATAAATTAATAAATATATTTTATAGGTACATTAATAGGTATAAATTATGTCATCAATTGATAGCATCATTTAGGCTACATATTATATTGTATTATAATGAACCCTCAGAACGGGATCATTTGGGGCATAGAGAAGGATGAAACCTGGAAAACTCACCTGCCTGTCCACCCTACGAAGGTAACTGCTGAACAATGGCCTGCAGAGGTCCGAATGGGAGAGTGTCTCTCCTAACAGAAGGCAGTAATAGAACTAATTTGTGTTCCTGGCTGATATCTTGTAATTCCAAAGCCCCTTCATGTATCATTCTTTAAAAAACAAATATTCCTAACATTTTCACGCCAGGTTAGAAGACGCATGAGTGAGAAACCGAGAGATTTGAGGTTAACAGCAGTAGCTTCCTGGAGTGCTCCACTCAAGCCCCTGTCTTCTTATCTGGTTCTAGCTCTTCCACATAAAGGAGAGGGACCTCTAAGAACTGCACATCAGTTCTCATTCTCTACATGACAATAAGACACAAAATCATTTTCATTCGTTTGAATAAGTAGTTTCAGGTAGTGAAAGCCAAGTCTTAGTCTCCTGCTGTTAGTTTTAGAACATGCTTTGTGCTTCACAGTATGAACCCTTTTATAAGTTTCGAGTACCTAATGTAGCTGGTTACATGTTATCCCTAGTCGGTGCAAGCTAAACTTGCTTATAAAGATCATATGGGCATTACCCAAAACATTTTCAGGTGGAGAAACAGAAAATTTGGCCTCAAAGGAGAAATGCTGATCATATAGGCCTTATGGCAAAAAGAAGCAGACCTCACATTTATGCACCAGTGCATGCAAATGCATCTCCACAAACAAAAATCTACACACATGCACCTACACACACACATGCCTTCAAATAAAAAAAGAGAAATGTACTTATAAAAATAACAAAAGCAGAAATTAGGAGAAAGTAATTATAAGGTTTCTATTGAACCAAAGCATTATGATTTTATGATTTGCATTGCATTTAAAATATAGCACCATCTTGGGGCTGAAAAACTTGCCATCCAAGCTTAATTCAGTCCCCAGAACCTATGTAAAGGTGAAAGGAGAGAACTGGTACCTCAAAGTTGTCCTCTAACCTTCAGCTACCCCTGGGGCTCATGCACCGCCACCTAAAAATCTAATAGATAAATTATTTTTAAACAACACTTTTAAACTAAAGATGTGCTTCGTTTCTGTAAGTTGGTGACATGAGACAACAGGTGGTAAAGATTTGGAGGAGAGTAATGACTGAGAGCAAATGGTGACAGCATGTAGTTATGAAGGTTCCATGAGCAGCAGATTAGTATCATTTCAATAAAAATTCTCTTTAGTTAGATTGGAGCCCAGGAGAGTCAGTTTGAACCTGTCTATAAGCACTAAAATCCACACATGAAGACACTGTCATGAAGTCATCAAGGGGAACTGTCCACCATGATCAT
This sequence comes from Bramus lutescens, assembly GCA_001685075.1. Classification (NCBI taxonomy): domain Eukaryota; kingdom Metazoa; phylum Chordata; class Mammalia; order Rodentia; family Cricetidae; genus Bramus; species Bramus lutescens. The sequence continues at coordinate 32,163 of LOEQ01009573.1, forward strand.
GTAACAAGCAGTTAGAAAGTGTTCTTGGCTGTCAATATTGAACCTTACGTTTGGTTTCTCTTACTGTATGTTCAGATGTGTTTTTATCTACAAAAGAAGCAGCGATTACTGAGACTAACTACAACAAACTAACAAAAAGAAACTGAGCGTGGATGGGAATCGAAGAGAGGTCTGGGGATAGCCAAAAAATTCACATTTTACCAGTAGCTCTGCTTGTTAATGGGTGGGCCAGAAGTAAGGGGAGGGGGAGCCATTGAGAAATTAGAAATTAGAGCATTTTTTAGAAAATAATTATAATGTTAGGGTATTAAAGACGTTTACAAGGATGATGTTAACAAATCAATAATGGAGGAGGGGGGGTGGAAGGAGAGAATATGAGTATGGGAAAGCCTGGTGCCTCACAGGCAGGAAGAGGTACTAGAAATAGCTGTTCTTCAGAGGGAGTGCTGCTGTCTCTAGAGACTGACTGCTCATTACCCACGAGTTTTGTGTTTCAAAAAATTTATTGAATTTCCCATAGTCTCTGTATTTTATTTGTCAACTATGTCAACACTGTTCAAAGCAGTAGGACTTTATGGTGATGGAATGTAATGTCATGAAATGATTTAACGGTGTGAGACAATGTTAGATTATAAGTTATGTATATAAGTTAGTATATATATGTGTATGTACACACATATAAAACTCTAGGTCTGAAACTCTAAGAAGAGCTGAACTGCTACTGCATTGTTAACAGTCAGATGTGAACATATATCCAAATAGCAGAATACGTGTCAAATATTTTAGTATTTTCTATAATAGTAATTTCTCTATATATTTTCTCATTAATAGAGAACATTTTAATAGTTTGAATTAGAGAATCCAACTTATAACATCAGTCTGTTCTTTTTTATTGATTTTTATTGAGCTCTACATTTTTCTCTGCTCCCTTCCCTGCCTCTCCCCTCCCCCTTCAAACCTCCCCACAAGGTCCCCATGCTCCGAATTTACTCAAGAGATCTTGTCTTTTTCTACTTCCCATGTAGAATAGATCTATGTAAGTCTCTCTTAGTGTCCTCATTGTTGTCTAAGTTCTCTGGGACTGATCTTATGGAAACCTGAAAGCATTTGATTCTCCAAATGATGCTGATAAGAACACATGGAACTTCACACTGGAGTTCTAAGTGCCTTTAAGATGAAGTCTGAACGTAGCAGCATCTTTGCTTTCATGGCCCTGTATAAAGAAAGGTGGTTTCAGATGGTTATGTGGCATCAAAGTCATTTTTTAAACTCTAAGAATGGACTATATGTTCTATTTTCTTGTATTAAAAGACAATAAGAATCCATTTCCTTTGAGTATTTAGTCCTTGTTAGAAATGAATTTGAGATGAAACTATAATTTCATTGAAACAGTCATAACAGTTTAAGCCATGATACTCTTTAGTTATATATTTTGATTTCAGAACAATAAATTTTCTTCATAGGAAATATGTGTTTATCATATGAATAAACAGGAAGAGAGATGGCATGACATCCTTAAACATGCCTTTTGAATGAAGTGATCTTAAGAATAATAAAACACACCTCCTGAAGGGCATGAAAATCTTTGAGATTCTCGATTCAATCCAAATTCCAGATTTAAAACTAGATAAATCTCAGGCCAGATGAACATTAATAATGTCTTAGGAATACAAATAGGCCACTAAGGGTGATCAGGCTTAAAAGTCACATGATGGATGGATCAGTTGGTAAAGTGCTTAGGGTGTAAGCCTGAAGACATGTGTTCAGTCCCCGGAACCCACGTGGATATGCTGGACTTTGAGGTTCTGTGGGTACTTGGGAGTGGAACCTGTAGTTACAGCAGGGAGGATGTACAGACAGGAGGATCTCTTGAGCTTTCTGATCAGCTAATCTAGCCTAATTGGTGAGCTACTGGCAAGCGAGAGGCCATGTCTCAAAGGAGACACGTAGCCTTTTTGAGGATTGCTTTGAAGTTGTCCTCTGCACTCCAAACCCACATACATATATACACCTGCATACACTTGTGTACCCACATGTACACATATGAAAATGTACACATGTATGTACACATACATTTTAAAAAATCATACATTTGGTGTTGGCAAGAATCCTGAAAGCCGATCTTCATATTGGTTTTCAACTTTGCAGATGACAGCTAAAACAAGAAACTGTTTAGGTCTTCTTCACTGCATAACCCTCTATCCCTAAAAAGAAGTGAACATTGAGAAAAATTACCTTCTCAAAATCAAACCTTTTTGCACATATTGCATCCAAAATACCTTGTGATACAAAGAAGCTACTAGGTCTGTTAAAAACTTAAGTCAAACATTTAAAAACATTCATTCTGAACGCCATTCTAATTTTTCCTAGTGTTCCATCCAAATCTTTCTTCTGTGAAGATACCATATTTTTACCAAATACGATAGTTTTGTGATGCTTACAAGCTGAAAGAATAAAGTGAGGTTGTCCATAAACCAGGAAAGTTTGTTTTCATGTGTAAACAAGGGAAAAGGAGAAGCTAGCCTAGGCTGTTAAAAATACCATCATCTTCTGATAAGAAGGTGGATGAAATATGTTCATTACACTAAATGGAACCTGTGGTCCCAGGTCCTCTTCTTAAAATATCAGTAATTCTTCATAAAACCTACATTTTTAAAATAAATAACATGGGCAACATGTTGATGAAGGCAAGAAGTTGAGTCCTCAATACTGATTGCATAATTTTATGAAAGTATAATTTAAAAAAAAGACACACACAGACAAAATATAAAGTCAAAGTGAAGAAAGTGTTTGCGGTAGAGTAGTTCTCTGCCCACACAGCAAAGTAGAAATTCTGTTGGAAAAGAAGCATTGTAGACATACAGCCAGGGACAGGCTGATGAGGTCCGTGGTGTAAGACACTGACTTCCCAGTTGTGCATCGGGTCTGCAGCATGACTGTCCCTGTGAGGTTGACTGGAACTGCTTCTTTAATTCCTAGTGCAGGAAGAGCTAAGGACTCCCTTTTGTGTGGAACTAATTATTTGAAGATTATATCACCACCATTTATTTGATCCGGCAGGTGTATATTATCGCAGTCCTTCCATGGTAGGGGAGGAAACTGAGAACTGGAAAATTAAAAGATTTGCTGATACTGTGGGCCCATCTAGAAGCAAACTGTGGATGGGAATCATTTGCAGATTTCAGTTCTCCAGGAGCACCTCTCAGTGTGTTCTGACTAACAATATGAGGATGCCAGGAGTATTTCCTTTCAAGTATTGTTTATAGATTAACTAGGAGGATAGTTGTAAATATATTCATTAGCCAGAGACTGCCTACATAAACAAAAATAAGGCAGGAATGTGGTGCAGTCATGAGGCAGAGACAGGTAGACTTTTGTGAGTTTGAGACCACCCTAGTCTCCATAGCAAGCTCCAGGCCAGCCAGGGTTACCTCTCAAAAAAAATCAAACAACAGCAATTGAAAACGAAACAAAATAACAAAAACTAAGTGTTTGTAGTTACTGATATTTTATAATTATTTTATCTTAGCACTACATAAAATAATTATTGAATATTAGTAGTTTTTATTTTAAGGAAAACAAAATTGAATTCTAAGTAATTTGTGATTTAGAAACTGTATTAAAAAATATACCTCCATTTCAATGGGCAGACCATGTAACACTGCACAGATATAATAATGGCTGTATTCTGAGATAAAAGTCACCCAGTAAAGTGGATTGTTACTATTATAGACCATGGATCCCATCTCCAGCACTATTGACACCCTAGATCAAATGACTATTGCTATGACTGCTTTCTATACAGTGACAGGTATTCAACACATCCTTTGACTTTGCCCAATAGGTGAGAGTAGTGTGCCTCTCCCCAGTTATGACTGTTAAAACTGTCCTCTAGTATTGCCAAATGTCCTCTGCCAGAAAACATCACCTCTAGCTAAGAAACCACTACCATATTTAAGGTAATGAATGAATTCCCAATACTTTCACTTTTTACAAAAGTTTCATGACTGATACCTTTCTTCTAAATATTTGGGGAAGTCCTTATGAGAGCTGCTTAAATAATTGCCTTCTAGCACATAGTCAGAAGACTTGGCCAATCGCTCAACAGTCCTCTAGCACACAAACCAAGTTCTTGGCACCTCTAGTCACAGAAAATAAAAAAGGTCACCCTTAAGGACGAAGATGTCCCTTTATTAGTGAGTTCAAAGGATCAGGCCATAGGTTCTTTACTGCCAAGAAAGAGTTCCAGAAAAATTTTTGTACCATGGCAGAATTGCTGCAATAAATCTTCAGCCCCCCCCCCCAAGGTGGCTTCCTTTAAGGGCCATGTTCTTTGTAGGTGAAAAATGCAGTCTTTCTTGCCAGGACATCAGTCGCATTACTTTGTCTTAATGCTTTGTATGACAGCCAGCATTTTGGTAATTCAAAACAGTAAGCCCAGGAGTGTGGTATGTGGTGTATGACTTCAAGACTTCCCCCCCGCCTTGTCATTGTAAGGAAACAGCCAACAATAACAGGTACTATGAATAAAGGCAAGAGAATCATACTCTCATTCCCTGCCCCAAGCTCTGAGGCTCTTGAAATCTCTTCCCTTTGATGTGAGGAGAACATATTTCTGGACAGTCCACAATTTTTCAAATGACAGAATTTTACTAACAATATTTGTCCTGAAATACTTATACACTATTCATTTATATTGTTCAAAACTTTCCTGAAAGATGCTGGAGTCGTTCTCTCTTCCTATTCCACTGCCTCAGTACCTCTGCTTCCCCCTTCAGTCCATCAAGAAAGAGTCAACAGTTAAGTCTCTTCTCAGTGCACAGTGATATTCATAGACATCATGGCTTTTAGTGTCAGTGCATAAAGTTGAGCTAGGTAAAGTTGATGAACTTGGCAGACATCAACTGAGCCTTTCCATCAGGAAGATTAGCACTAAAAAACTTGCTAAGAGTCCTTTAAGCTTCTGAGAGGGGATGTTGAGAATTGAGGTCATTTTGAGAAACTATGCTTTTTACTTTGCTTTTGTTTTGTTTGGGGCTGGTTTTAAGTATTGAATTATATTCTCAAAATTAGAACCATATTTTTGTTTCTTTTACAGCTATGTGCCTTAGGACTTGGCATTCTTTTTGAAATGTAAGCCATTCCTATCTGTTAACCAATTCTGACTGCAGACATCAACCAAAGACTGGAGGCTGACAAGCCAGCATGTCTCTCACAGCTCTGCAGGCTGCTTTGTCTGGGGTATGGGGTTTCATGGTTTCTGTTCCTCTCTCCTGAGCTCGCAGTCCTTGGCAGGCAGTGAGAGGGTCAGAAACCTGGGTGGCCTTGCCGTTTGTTTTGGTAGCAAAGGCATCAGAAAGGCAGGACCTAGAAGCTGAGGCTCCCAAAGATTCTTTGTTCTGGTGAGTTAGGCTCTGGCCAGATTCAAGCAGCAGAGAAACAGAGCACAGCTGTCTAGGGAAGCAGTTTGTGATCGAGTTGTTTCTCCCCTTAAGTCCTACACTGTTGACCTTTATCTGCTGAGCTCCCTGGGCCCTTTTCTGCCCTCTGATCAGTCGGAGGTAACATGACTTTCCTTCATGGTTGGATGAGGGGAGCAGAATCCTAAGCTTACTCCAAAATACAGGGTTCATTTGCTGCCTATGAGATCAGTAAGAAACAAAACCAACAACAGCAAAAACCTCAATTTAATTTGCTTCATAACTATTATCCATTTTTTTTCTAGATAAGTCACCTTGTGGGAAAGAAAAAAATGTTTTACTAACTCTTGTCCTCTCTCAACCAATTTGAAAAAGATTTCTTGTGCACCTTCTTGTAATTCATGATTTTCCTGGGTTAAGGGCCTTTTTCAGATAAAAAAAAACATAGTAGTGTGTTTATTTACAGTGAATCTGACATATTAATCCCCCCTTCCTAGTGTTATGTTTTGGAAGCAAGGACTGTTTGTTGTAGTTTCAGAAATGAAAAGCAAAATGAAACGCAGCAAGGCTAGCAGCCTAACCATAGATGGCCAGGCAAGTCTCTGCTAGTGCACTGTGTGTACCTTCCCAGTACATCATTAAGGTCTTTTACAGTCTTTTTCCAGGTTAACTTGATTAGAGAGTCTCTTGACTTCTTTCTAGATGCATTAAGAATATAGTCAGAAAGTATAAGTTTAATGAGAGCTGTTATGGTGGGTTACACCAAGATGGCTGATGTGTATAGTTTGGATGCATTAAAGCCAATTAGTATCACAAGGCTTCAAGACCATGACTAACGGAAAGACGGACTGATGGGTGGCCACAGGCTGAGTGGACACCTGAGTGGGCGGTCAGGACACCTGGTTGTCTGGATGGCTATGGGAGGAAACATGGTAGAAGGGTGCCAGAAGGAGATGGAAAGGATGTGACAGACAAGCGCATCCTGCTTTGTGATCATCCCTAGAGCCATGATTGTGGAAACTGCTCCAGGCCATTCAAAATGACGACTATGAATGCTATCTTGGCAGCCTTGCTGTGATGTGCAGTGACTGCCTGGTGTGTCTACCACTCCCCCTGGAGTGCTAACTTAGCTGTGCCATGGCTGGAGCATGAGCTTTTAGTGTCCATATGCCTGGGAGGCTCATTAGCCACAATTTCCTCATCCTAGGCTCCAGCCAAGTGCAACAGATGCTGCTGTTACCTCCTCTATTGAATAAAGTTGGGAGGGAAGAAAGAAATTTGTCAATAGTATATTTCCGTTGGAACCAAAATAAGCACTGTGTGTGTGGTATATCGTCCAATAGGAAGGCATGTGCCAAATCCTCATTTCGTGTTACACAAAAACAGATAAGAATCTGCCCTTGTATTTTTAATATTATGCAAATGACTTTTTCTTCATTTTATTGAGGATGCCTTACAGTTATAGCCATTCAGACATGCTGATTTGGATTTCGTATATTTCTTGTCCTTGCAAACCTTTTGATTCTGAACAGTGCCTCTTCTGGGAGCACTTTTATTCTTTCGCACACTCAAAATACCTAATCTAGCTGGGCAAAAGCCTGAAGATGTTCACTGAAATAACCAAATCTTTAGCAAGTATGTTTAAACCCTTTGCCTTAATAAGTAGTATTCGCAAGGTACCCACATGGTTACAAAGTTCAGTCTCAGCACAGATTTCTGCTTGCTGAAATGAATAAAATGACATCAAAGTCAATAGAGACTCCTTAAAAATTAAAAATAAAAGGCTGGGCATGGTGAGGTACACATTTATTCCCAGCACTTGGGAGGCAGAGAGCTCTATGAGTTTGAAGACAGACAGCCAGGGCTGTTACACAGTGAAACCCTGTTTCAAAACAGCAACCATGACACCAACAACAAAACTGAATATGTAAGTGGACTCTGTGGTAGAGACCAACAGATGATGTAGTAAGGAAATAAAATTTAAAATACTTCTTTCGGGACACAGGACCTATCAGGGTGAGGGGTGCCTCGTGACTACTAACCCCCTGATCCTTCCTGTATCTGTCAGCTTCTGACGTGTCTGTGGCATGAATGGCTTTCTCACGTCTCCTTGCCCTTCTCTGCATCCTTCTTAAATGCAGCATGAATTTGCCTTACAGGGCTGAAGCAGAGGATCAACCTCTCCCAAACCTCCAGTGCAAGTTTCTCTGTCACCTTAGGACATGTGTTAAACTATAGAAGAAAAGGCTTTTTATCTTCCTGTAGACTCCTGCCTCACCACTGGACATCTGGCTTAATTATTTTTCATTCAGATGTGTACTGTTCCCACACTGTGAGAGATGTGAGTAAGAAGGCCTTGCTCTCTCTATAATTTCATTTTATTGGCTATTTGCTTTGGTTTTGTTTTTTAACATGCTACATGTTAACCTCAGGGTCTTGTGCATGTCCAGTCGGTGCTCTCAACTGTCTCTGCTATTCAGCTAAACCCCCATCACTCTCTATAATTTTGACCCTGTTATTGTGGTCTCTAATCATAAAGAATAGGGCTAAGAGGGCAAAAACCATTTATGTTCACAGGGGAGAACTTACTTTAAGATTCAACCTATCTCATACATAAATACCAATTAGTGTGCTTTCAGATTCATAATCCTCTTCTCAGCAAGTTCAGGTAGGTGGCATATCGTGAACACAAGGGATATATGCAGAACACATGGCAACCTTGATTGCTTCTGGTGTTGCCTCTGAATTTCGCTCTCAGAGTCAGGGTTGTTGCATTTCAGTATGCCCGGAGTAGAACTATACCTCAGGATATAAGCTGACTCACAGGATCAGGAAGCCAAGGGGAAATCAAATGGTCCCAAGAGAAGTTCATGGACAGAAGGGAATTTCTAAACGTGAAGTGATAAAAGCTCCCAAATCTTAAAGGTATAATTTCCAGTGCCCTAATAAAAAGAACATCATCTCACAGTTTCAATGGCGTGTATTTCAGGATTAAAAAAATGTAATTGTATGCATAGAAAAATAAAGTATTAGAATCCCTACACTGCATGGTCTTGTTAGGTCACTCACCTTAGCTGCTCTGTCGCTTTAGGGAAATAGATAGCAGCCTAGTCATTTGCCGTTGGCATGATCTTTCCAAGAAAAACGGGATAAAATACAGTAGTTTAATTGCTTGTCTACTTTGATGATCAAGATGGTTGGGAACTTTCATTTTATGGAAGCCACGAGTAAGCAATTTTGTTTTGCTGGAAAGACAACTTCAATCTGACCTTGAATTCCTAGGTGGTCAGTTATGCTGTACATTTTACAAGCCCACCTTTTCAATCTCTACACTACTCTGATTCTAATCATTGGGCAGAGACTCTTACACAGCCTGGAGTCACAGTCACTCCTTCTATCTGAAAACCCAGAACCAATCATGTTATAAACCACAAAATTCTTTATAACCTGTGGTTAACATTTCGTCCCTCTTTTGTGTGTTAGAAAATGATTGACCCAGTTTCACACTATTTTCTCTTATGTGCTACAGCCTGAAATACACTTGTTATCTGGGTTCAATTAAACTCAAACTTACTGGTTTGTAAAGTACAATAGTAAAGCTCCCAGCTTAGCAAATCCTTTCCAGAGTTCAGTAAGAAACTGCACGGATGCATTCCAGCCATAAACCATGAGGATGGGTACCTTCTTTCTTACATTTGTATTTCCTGAAGGCTTAGAATAAACATGTACAAAAATCTGAGGCGATGATTCTGCATGGAAATAATTTTCAGAATAAATCTCTGTAGCATACAAATGTAGAAAGGTCTGCCAGTTCCCAAAGCATCACGCTGCCTTCTCTTAAGGTCTCTACCTCCCTCTATGCAGTCAGCTTCCTCAAGTAGCACTTTGGAAATCATCACCTCTCCAATAGGTCCAGGTAAAGCTTCACCATTTCACAGTTTGGTCATGATACAAGAAGCTTCCATCCAATCTGAGCAACTTGTAGACCAAACTATATCCTCACTGCTGTTTCTTTCATGGTAGGGACCCTACATTCAAAGAGATGTTTTTCTAAACTTTCCTAGTTTGGACATTTTCAAGCATATTCAAAATTGAGAGACTATGAGTCCCCAAGCATGCATTACCCTGCTTCAATTATCAATTCCTGCAGTGCTTGCTAAATGGCAATTCATTTTCTGTTTTTTTTAAAGAAGCTCATTACATAATTGCCATTCTGCATTTAAGATTTTAGTATCCCAAAGAGTTTTATTTTGGGTGAGTGCCCCCTTCCATGGCCACATATAGCATAAAGCGTACACATTACTAATTTCTTGACTCCAGGTGTGGTGCTTCTAAATTAGATATTCTATGCTTCTATAATCTGATGCTTACACTAGTTTTTAAAGTTAAACCTTGAAGACATGAGTTTTAAAATAATCCCAGTGTATTGAAACCACCTCCATCTATGCAGAGTTTATACCTAAAACTGTCCTTGGCAGCATTTGGCTTGCAGACATGCAGACACTTTTTATTTTTTTTTAATTCAGCACATTTATTTTTAAATTAAATGTTAAATTTGTGAGGTCAGTTGTGGCAGCTCCCACCATCCCCTGTTATCTAACATCCTATATTTTGCACTGCCCTGCCAAAGTGTATGTTTTTAATCTGAGCTGTATCAGGAATGGATTGCCATCCAGTTTGGAAGAAAGGAAAGAAAAAATGATGTCAAATTTTCAAATCCAAACACTGACTATTTCCCAAACAATCATTAGCATATATAATCATATAATCTGATCAATAATTTTATACATTTTCTGACTCTTTCAAGAAGTATGAAAAAAATATGAAACAAAAAAAAGAAGGCAAGCCACTCAAGCATTTATGGCAATTCATCACTATATATACACACATTAAATTCTGAGTTGTTAATAAAGCTGAGTGGAGGTATACAATTTCTGTACTTCAATAAATGTGGGTAAAATAGCTGATTTATTTACAAGAATTCCAGATCTGATAAGATACTGGTTTATGCTGTTAACCTCCAAGAATGCCATACTGATGTGTAGTCAATCATGAAACATTATTTTCCTCTTGGGAAATCTTTGAGGAATGCAGGAAATGCTATCAGAGAAGAATATTCCCTGTCTATGTAATTTTATCTATATGAGATAAGAGCCATAGGACTTAGTGTGTGTAATTTGAAAAAATCACTTAGCAACTCTTATTAACTATGAGTGGTAAAATAATTAGCGCCTATTAAAACTAAACTGTGTGGAATGCGCAGCCTAGTTTTTGGACGTGAATTAGTGTGGAACACCCTGAAAAGAAAAGGGACTAGAACAATAGAAGTAGTAATAAAAATCATTGATCCATGTGCAAAAAGTGTGTCATGTAGAGTAAACCAGCTTAAAGAAAATCACCTTTTAAAAATGTATACAGTTAACAGTAACTTTAAATACATAATTCTATATTCAAGTCATCATTTTTTTTCAATCATGTAATGGAAAATTCTTTATTTTTTAGATGTAGCATATCAGAATTCTGTTTTTCTAAGTGTGCAGTAATGAAAATGACTCAGTCATTATTCTGCCTGGGTTTGTATAATTTGATCTTCTCAAATGAAAAAAAAACTATGAAAGTGATGCCAACATCTTTTAGAGTCTTCACGGGGCAATTGGAACAATGATGTTTTTTTTTTATACTTTTTTATTAAAAATTTCCACCTCCTCCCATTTCCCT
>LOEQ01009574.1:46133-59332 GCA_001685075.1 Bramus lutescens
GTGGGGGGAGGAGGGTAAATGGGGGGAGGGGAGGAGGTGGAAATTTTTAATAAAAATAAAATAAAAATTACAATAGTGCAATAAGGACAGATTCAACATTAATAAAACTCTAAATGGGTCACAGTGGCTTATTTTTCTTTACTCATTTTATTATTGATATTTATATTTTTTAAAGATTTATTTATTTATTATGTACATACTGTTCAGCCTCCATGTATGCCTACAGACCAGAAGAGGGCACCAGATCTCATTACAGATGGTTGTGAGCCACCATGTGGTTGCTGGGAATTGAACTCAGGAGCTTTGTAAGAGCAAACAGTGCTCTTAACCACTGAGCCATTTCTCCAGCCCTGATATTTTTTATTTTATAGGTGATTACAGTTGAGGGATTCTATGAATCCCAGAAAAGATTTTGAACATTGGAATTAAAAAAAAATATATTGAGACTGTCATAGACTATGGGGAGTTTTGAAGGATGATTAAATGCATTTTGACTGAATATATTTTTACAAGCTTATGGTTGCCAGAGAGTGGAATGTGACAGTCTGAATGTAATTGGCTTCCATAAACTGATTGGGAGTGGCACTATTAGGTGGTGTGACTTTGTATTAGTACATGTGGCCTTTTTGGAGACAGTGTGATACTGTGGGGGTAGGCTTCAAGGTCATCTTATGCTATTGATATGCCAAATGTCTCAGTTCACTTCCTTTTATCTTTGTATCAAAATGTGGAGTTTTGAGCTCATTTTAAAGAACCATGTGTCTGCTTACATGCCACCATGTCTCACCATGGTGATGATGGACTGAATCTCTGAACTGTAAGTCACCCAATTAAATGGTTTTCTCCATAAGAGTTGCTGTACTCTTGGGGTCTATTTGCAGCAATAGGAACCCTAAGAGACACATTGTATCAGATACTAATGAAAGCAAATTTGCAGAATAATAATAAAGATGAAAACATCAATAATATAACTATATATCAATAATAAAGCAAAAAAATGGTAAAATATCTCTTTAACAAAAAATTTCAAAGAAATCTAGGAAATAATAAACATATTAAAGGAGTTAAAGTTATTTACAAAGAAAAAAATAAGACTAAAAATAGCAATTAAAGAAAAGACTTGATGTATGACTTTCCATATTCATATATTTTTAGATATAGATTGTACAAATGATTCTGTTACAAAACGTGGTCAAGAGAATGAAAACAACCCCATAATAATTCCAATGAATGTACTCAAAGAACTAGAAAGCCCATGCCAAGCTCACATATAAACATAAGATGTTAAAATAGGAAAACTAAGCAGAATGAACAATGTGTGCATAATTGACATATCTGTTCAGAATCACACACTTACCATGCCATAGTGACAAAGACACCATGTTTAGGCATAAAGAGAGACAAGTGAGTCAATGACAAATATTAGAGGGCCAAGAAATAATTCTTCCTGTAAATATCCATGTAGGTTTGATTTCAGTACCAACACTGGGAAAAGATAACTTTGGTAAAAATGGTCACAAGATATGAATCCCTTAGCTCAATTGAGGTTCTTCTTAGATATATTAGACTATCTAGCAAGATTAACCATCACAACCATAAATAAAAATAAAAATATTTGTGAAGTAATTAGTGGCTGCAGTTACTGCCCAGTGGCTAAGAGCACTTGTGAGTATAACAGAGGAGGTGGATTCATTTCCAGTACCTACTTGGTGCCTGTAAACTGTCTAATACTCAAAATGATTCCTAGCACTTTTTTTTCATTCCTATGATGTATATATACATGGTAAATGCTCAAACACATAAAATGAAAACATAATATTTTTAAAGTATTATTTATAAAAACATCAATAAGAAAAGTATTTCTCCAGAGGTATAAACTGTAATTACTTATATTAATTATAAATTAGTGATATGATTTTGCTTGGTGTAGGAAAAATACCAACAAGAAATTCATTCTATTTAGCTAAAGTCTAAGATCTATCTATATAAATGTGAACTTTAAGATACTTCTAAGATATGTAATAGAGCAGTAAATGAACTTTATAAATTCACAGGAGTCTCTGTGCAAGAAAACTCTAGAGATGCAACTTAAATTGCTGCCCTTCAAAGAAATTAAATGTAATGTTGAAATGAAGATTATATTAAAATAAAAACAACATGTGTGACATAAAAAAGAAACTCTTACAACATAGTTTTAAAATGTCTTTCAATTAAATTAATTCTTATGGCCATATAATTTAGACCATATATTGTAGATATTATGAATATGTAAACCAAACAAAATTACCAGAAGCATTTTTAAAACTTAACTATAAATATAGAAAAGTTTTGATGATTTAATTTCATTGCACAAAATTTTGTATTTTAATTAAAATATTCCTAATGAAAGATGCAAAATGCATCACAAAATAATAAATTTTGTAATTTTGTCAGCAGACAAATAATATAGTAATTACATTATAAAAGTTCATGCTCTAAATCAGACATAATAGTTCATAATTTCCTCCAATAGTTGTGGCAGAACTCCTTTTCTTTGCACTGTGCCTGTAATTCTTCACTGTTTGTGTAACACAGAAGAAACTATATTGTATCTGTTTTTTTTAAATCAGTTCATATCCAGCAAATACTTTAAAGACTAGCTATTTATATGCAAACACTTACTTCTGAACAAAGAAATGTTTGCTTTTATATTTGCACAATATTTGAGAAATGAGAAATTTTACAAATGTAGTATGAATACATTATTATTGGCATCAGTCATTCTTCATATTTTGAGTATAATACAGTAGTACTATAAAATAATTTACAATAAACAATTGTGTATAGAAAAATAAAGGCATACTTTTTTGGTAATAATTCTTTACATGCTCATCCGCACTAGGGCTTGTTACCCAAATGAAACTCTAATTTAGAAGAATTTAGAATTATTTCAGATAACATAAAATTAATGTGAAGAAATTGAAGCTAATACTTGAGTACTGCGAGTAGATAAGCATTCTTTGTTAAAAATACTGATGGAGTATGTGATCAATCTGGACTATCTGAACGTGGCTTACAAGGAGAGCTGACTGAGAAGCCAAGGACAATGTATCTGTGTTTGATTCTGCTTCATGTACTGGCTGTGTGGGAGCCTAGTGTGTTTGGATGCTCACCTTCTTAGAACTGGATGGAGGAGGGACGACCTTGGCCTTCTCACAGGGCAGGGAACCCTGACTGCTCTTTGGACTGGAAATGGAGGGGGAGGGAATTGGGAGGAGGGGAGGAGATGGAAATTCTTAATAATAATANAATAATAATAATAATAATAATAATAATAATAATAATAATAATAATAATAAATATTAATAAATATTATAAGAATAGTCTTAAAGTTTGATATTTGTTTTGAGAATTTTACTTTGACACAATAAAGTTTTATTCTGTCTCTGTGTCAGATTAATTTATACAATAATATAAATTTCTCCTGCTATAAAATTATCAAATAATCAGGATATTCAGTTATAAAAATCTATTTTCTGTTAGAAAATATAGATGAATAAATGCTTATCTTCATTTACACCATTTTTTCTATTTTTGTTGCAAGTATTGAAAGAAATAGAAAGTGAAGAAAAATTTAGTTCATTATAATGGATGCTTTCTCTTTTAGTGAAAAATAAACTATGGTCTAGACTATTTTCAGACAAAAGCTATTTCTTTTTTTTTAATCATACACCTTTAGTAAAAAGAACTGTTCATTCACTGTTAGCTCTGTCTCTTTCTATGTAAATTCAATCTCTTGCTGACACAAATCATATTTCTTTAGTGTAAAAGTTTTTGTACACAGACAAGAGAGAGAATTTCTCATATAATGACTTAATTTAATTACTAGGAATATTCTAGGAAATCCTTAGTATATTGAATATAAGAGCATTTGAAATTCCATTATTTGAAAATGCATCTTCCTTACTTAGAGACCTTCATCCACAAATAAAAAAATAAGAAGTTTTTCATATCTATATGAGTTTTGTTAAACAAAAATAAAAGAAAGAACATAAAGCTTGGGATTATTATATTGTTCTGTCTTATGGCTTTGTTTGTTATTGTTATCATATTATTTTAATTAGCAAATTATAAGCACTACTTCAAGAAAAAATTTCAGAAAAGCTGCATTTCCCAATAGACCATGTAAAGCAGGGCATGCAATCATATAAGTGGGCTTCATTAAAACTTCTTTAATGCACTTTATGAAATACATTGATGGTTTTAAACAAGGAAGAACAAGAAATATAAGTGAGTTTCATAATTAAAAACATAATGACACAAGAATAAACAAAATAATGAGCTTATGAGGGAATATCATGAAAGTGTCAGTTCTGAAGATTATTAGACACTGTTTCAGCTGTGTGGGAGTTCTATGATGATTATTTGACAATCCTTTTGACAGCAAACTATTAAGTAAATATATTAAAAATATATAATGTCTGAGGTTAACTGCTCCCAAGATTTCATTTAATCGTATTTTACATGAAATATCACACAAATTCTATCATGTTATTAAGTTTGTATGTCAGCTCTGGTTCATATCTTATACAAAGCAAATTGCTATACCTAGCATTGAGTTTAAGCATCCTACCTTTTTGGTAATATTATGATGTCTCTCTGTTACTAAGATAAATCAGTGACTTTGTTATCAGCATCATGTCTATGCTCTGAATTGTATGGTGTGGCTCCAGTTATGTCCACATGCATTTATTGAATTTAGTTTATCATATCAAATAAGACTTCAACGTCCCTAGATCAGTGGTATACTGCTATACCAACAGTTAAAGGCTAAATGTCTGTCAAAAGAATCAAATTAATAACAAGTTTTTAATTTTAATACAGGTAAAGATACATTTAAAAATATACTGGGTTATAGTTATTATGTACTTAACTTATTAAATTGTGAATTTGTAAATAGCAGGTAGAATATTTTGCTGAAGAAACAATACCTAAGTTTGTCTTTTATATGACATAGACATGTATACACACACAAAGAAACATACATAAACACTAAGAGTAAAAAATAAGCGAAAAGAAACAAGTTTGACATTCAAAATTCAATCTTTACTACTTTATTACTTGATGTTTGAGTCCTTGAGAAATTGGATTAATCTTTCCAAATATTCATAGTTTCACCTACAATGAAGACAGAAGAACAAACACATCCTTCTGATCTCATATGCACTGATCCAGTGTTCCCAAGTATGGAAGTAGAATCACACATATATTGTTTTTCTCCTTTTCTTTACAGCCTAATTTTCTTATTTTTATTTTTTTATTCAAAAATATACACTTCCTTCCCTCCTCCCATTCCCCTTCCACTCTCTCACTGATGTTTCTCCCTCCCCCTCCATCCTAAAGAGAGAACAGGGAACCCTGCCCTGTGGGGTGTCCAAGGCCCTCCCCCCTACATCCAGACCTAGGAAGCTATTCATCCAAATAGACTAGGGTCTCCAAAAGCCAGTACATGTAGTAGAAACAAGTCCCAGTGCCTTTATTACTGGCTTCTCAGTTATCCCCATTTTTAGCCACATTCAGAGAATCCAGTTTGATCACATGCTCATTCAGAACAGGTCCAGCTGGATTTGATGAGCTCCCATTAGAACAGGCACACTGTCTCAGTGGGTGGACCAACCCCTCTTGGTCAAGACTTCCCTGCTCATCTTCTCCCTCCTGCTCTTCAACTGGACGTTGGGGGCTCATTAAGCCAGAATTTTCAACAGGTCTTTGAGTTTAATGATTACTATTATTGGATAGATGTGAGTCTCTAGAATGTTCTTGTGTCCTCCAGCATAATTGTACTTGCTGCTCACTGTTGCTCCTGAGTTTTACATGGGTTCTGGACAAGTTCATGGGCTTATGCAGAAAGCCTTTTGCTCAATGAGGCCTCACCCAATCTCCAGGGGACATTTTATGTACTTTAATAAACAACTCATTTTAGCTCACATTTCACCAACAAAAATATTTTGTCTGAAATTTTAGAGACTAGTTATTAGTGATTTAGAATAAATTATTTAGAAAAAGTGACTCACTGCCACTCAAGAGAATGCAGCATGTGGATCAAGGTTTTGAAGCTAATATTAGTTTAATGTAGAGCCTCAGATCAGTCTTGATTGCACAAAAAGAAATGACTTTTAAAATGATATCTACTATCATAAAATACAAGAATAAGTGAAATGTTGTCCAATTTCCCCTTGATCTCTTTATTTTTATTTGTGTTAGTAAGTGAAATAATGATTCCTCAAAATTTATGACAATGTGTACAAAGTGATCTTAAACATGCAATAGTTGTGAAAATAACCAGCATTATTTTTATCCCTCTATTTTGATTTTCATTATAGTTTACTTTTTTCCCCTTCATGCCTTGGTGTCTTCCCCTTATCATTCTCTTCTCTCCTTTTCCCTTTTCCTCTTCCCCTTCTTCTCATCCCCCTTTCTCTTCTGCTCTCTCTTGCTTCTTTTCCCTTTGAAGAGATAAAATCTAGGGGGAGTTTATCTGGGGAGTGGGGGCTTGCGGGATGCTTGGAGTAGTAGAGGGAGGGAAGCTGTACTTGGGACATATGGTAGGAGAGAATAATCTGATTTCAATTTTTTAAAAAAGGAAAACAATAGACATTTCAATACACAAGAACTTGTTTGGATCATTATTGACGGAAGTATCTAACTTTTCTCATATGTTTAGGGCTAAATTCTAGTTTTAGTCTTAATTATGTTGGATATTCAAAGCATGCTTAGGAACATGAGCTTTAATAAATTTAATTTACAAGTATTATATTTATTGCCACTGAGAAAAAATAGCAATAATGAAAGTTGTATCAATTAAAATTAATTTGATGGGGATATTTGTCCTTTTTATCTTGTAAATGTTTTTACTTCCTGACATATATAGTGAAGTATCTTACAAATAAGATACAAATAATTATGCATGCAAATAATATCCATGCGAATAACTATGTCTCTTACTTTTTATGAATGTTCATTAGTTTTCAAATAAGGAAATGCTGAAACAAACTTATTTCATTCAAAGCACATAGGTATCCATTCTATTTTCTAATTATTGATATAAACATGAATATGAAATAAACCACAATTTTCCAAAGTGAGATTCATTTTTCTCTATTAAAAACAATTTCACAATATTTTGTGTTAATTCCATATGCATTTTATTGTTTGAAAATTACATTTTATTTTAGAATTTGAAATTCATTATAACTGCCATAAAACTGTTATGCAATGTCTTTACAATATTAATGTTGAGACATCCATCTGAGAAAATTTTCAAATCAAACTTACTGAAAGGATATTAAAACAGGAGTATATATTTATACAATTAATCTTCTCAGTACATTTTTCTGAAAGACAAACCAATTGAGACAAAAATCAAAACACTTTTGTATGAGACGTCTGTCAGAGGAAAGGACAGTATCAAAATTTGAAAAGAGTCCTAAACACAAACACTGCTGGAAAGTATGGAACTACAAAAATAAAGCCTGTATGTTTTCTATGCGTACATCTCATAGTGAATAAGTTTTTCTTTTAAATCTTGAAAGTAGTTTTCATAGATAAACAGAGCTAAAAATGAAGCCAACTCTAAAGGATACAGATGTATGGTAGTACTAATTATCAACAACATACAATAATTTTAATATTTATGAAAATATTTTAATGAACTATCTTCTGTCAGAAAAAAAGTGATGATGAGTCTAAGAAGATATTACTAAGCCAATAAATAATTAATATAAATATTGGTTATACTCATTTCCATCACAAGCATCAGTTATTAATAGAAAAATTTAATATCAATAGTGAAGCTAAATAATCATCATTTGCTGCCCAAGGGATTTAAGTAAACTTAGCCAACAGTGAAGGAAAACAGAACTATGTTCCCCTTATCATTCACTAACTGAAGACCACAGCATCATATCTGTGTTCTTGACAGATGTGCAATACATTTTCCTGCCATGTGAAATATGGAGAAAAGTAAAATTAGGTGATGTCCTAGAAATAGAGTGCAATGTGATTTTAAAATTTATGCAAATCATAATTTTAACATCGGACTGCAAAAAAATATTCTAGACTAGTTTATGGCAATAGAAAATAAAATGAAGCAGTAGTAGCTTGTTACAAAAAAACACATTTAGATATTGGAAATGTTGTCATGAAGGTAAGTATTTTAGATAAGAATGAGGTAGCAATGATAATTTAATGCTTTAAAAATAATATTGTTGAATGTTTTTCAAAATATTTTGGTATAAAATACAATTTAAGCCTGCCTGATAATAGGTCAGTTGTTGAAAATTTCTTCAAAAGTGTTTACATATATTTTGGGATGAGTACATGCTTCTATGCTCATACTCAGAGAGATGAGGGAGAAAATCTACAGTTTAAAGTCACTCTTGGCTGAGCACAAAGACACATGGAAGCACATATTTGATATTATTTTTTATTCCTCTGAGATACTGCAAGCCTCCACTGAGTTCATGATTCCTGCTCTAGGATCAGATCATAAATTAGTTCTTATTACCTGAGTAAACTTCAGAATTAAAAAGAAGAGTTCTATAAGTTACTAGAATTTTAATCCCCCTTAGTATATAAAATGTATATTTTGAGTAATTGAACTCATTTTAATACTTAACATTTCTACAACTTTACATATGAGATTAAAAAAATTGAAGGGTGACTTATACAATATTCTTGTCCATCTAACAATCTATTATTTACTGATATAATAGTTTATCACTTCAAAATGTTTGCTACCAAGTATGAAAACATGTGTTAAATCTTTCAACTAGACAAGATTTCAGGTAAAACTCGCTCAACTTGTGATGTGACCACAATAAGGGCATTGAGATACACATATCCCTCATAATGCATGTGCATAAGTTCAAGAAATGTAATGATTGAATAACACATTGATTGAATAATATTATAAGAGCAATTTAATTTGTCAAATTAATTAGAATGTAAATTATTATCTAATCTAATTATATGATAATTAAAATTGCATTGACAACCTAATAACAACTTGTTACATAATTAACAAATGTGAATTTCAAGTATTTGCAAAGCATATCTAAGTGCAAAAATTAAACATATATACATATAGAATATACTAAATATTATATATATATATATATATTCAAGGAAAAACAAGTCTGAACAAGTAAATTAGCATGTGGGTTGGGGTTTGGATAAAGGAAAGAGAAGGAAAAAAAGAAATAATTTCAATAATGAAATAATTAAAAATTGTATACGTGTGTGTATGTATGTATGTATGTATGTGTGTTCGCAGGTATGTATGCCTACACAAACACAGAGTCCAGAGTAGGAAATTGGGCTTCCTGATATAATACCTTCTGTCTTATTCCTTGAGATAGTTGAAATAGTGTTACTTACTGAAGCAGTAACTGGGTTTTGAATAGGCTAAATGACCAAGTAGCTCCCAACTCTGTTATTTTTGTTGCCCCAGCTCTGGGGAAACCAATATAAGTAACTATATTTTGTTTGTTTATTTGTTTGTTTGTTTGTTTTTAATAACTGATGATAATTCACAATGGAGCCCTTTGATTTCATAGGAACTTCATCTACCCTCTGAGTCATGCCTCAAGACTTAGAGCTCCTTATCCCAATACAAATGCTTGGGTGATATACTTTTTATTGTATTTAAAAATTAAAAACACGTAAGATAATGATTCCTGTGACTTTAGTACTTATGGTATCATCAGTCCACAATCAGATATTGGCTCTGTTATTTATGTCCCTTTATTCAGGTCAATCAACACTTTCACTTGAGAAAGATGACTTAATGTTTTAACACTTGGTTATTTTTACTTATAGATTTAGTGTAAATAACATGAAAACAAAACAATCCAAATGACAATTTGTTACCAAAGACTTGTTAATCAAAATAATTATCAAGCTTGACATTTTTTCCTAGAAAAAATTTCAGACTTATGCCTCATCTTTCACACAATTACAGTAAAAGTTCTAATTATTTTTATAGAATATTTACAATTATACTTTTAATGGCATTTACTGAATTTTCCAAATGTTAAAGCAGCCTATCAAATTATAAAATATCTAGAAACATATGACATCCTATAAGGTTTTTGAATTTAGCAGTTTTTTCTCAAAATGGATTTTCAATTCTCCAAGAAGAGTTAAAAAATAAAATCATTTTTAATTTTAACAAAATTTCCTTAATTTAATAACAGTAAAAGTATGCTAATTCTGTAACTTTTAGAAGGAACTGCATCTTCCTACTTCCCCCAAACTACCTATTATTATTTCAGCAGTAGCTCAGGGACCGAAAGTCTCACTGGAATGACCCACAGCAAAGACACTTGGTAGATTTGACTTACGGAAGCGTAACAGCGGGTAGACAGGCTTCTCTATATGAAAGGAGAATTGATTCTTCTTTCTTCCCTTGTTTACTTGTGTACCCTTTATCTTTCACATATGTTTATACAGAGAAATCAAGCCTTACCCTGGGGATGCTGTTCTGGAAGATGTGAGATATTCACTGCTTTTATAGACTGACAACATGTAGAGACAGACAGAAAGTCAATTCAGGGCCTTTCAGAGGGAAGGCTCATTCAGTAAATATTTACCAAATGGCGATTGTATGCCATTAACTGTTCTAGGCTTTAGGGATTCAAAGATCAGACCTCAAAGAGCTCAGTGCAGAGTACCAGGGACAGGTAAATAAATCGTGTGTGCTGATAGGATCATCATTGCTGTTTTCCAGTACCAAAAGCAACAGCTTCTGTCTCCTCTTAAATATCCTTGAGGAAATAGAACAATCTGAGTTAGGGAAATGCACTGAATGCTTGTTATTGCCCAGGGATATCTGTTAGTTTGCTTGCTTTTATCCAAACCCATTATAGAAAAGATAGAATTTAAAATACATTCTTGATTACTCACTGCCTGCCCTATGCCTACCCAGAACAGGAAGAGCCTATCAAGAGAGGTTTGATGTAATAGACTTCACTTGTTATCTATATGTAAATCCAGAGACCACAGTGATTAATCAAACAAAACAAAGAAAACCATTCTCAAGAGAGGTATAGACAAGAAGCAAAATAAAATAAAACATTAAGATCCCTTCCAAAATTTAGAGAGGAAATATGCTATCAACCAGCAAAAGATAAAATTGCAAAAGCATTTGTATGTTTAAGTCTTCCCTGTAAAAACAAAAATCAAAAAGGAAACAAAATAAATAGAAAAACTATGAACTCAAGAAGACTGTCTTCTTACACAGGGTCTGCATGGGGCTACACAGGGCTAAACCAGATGGGAAATTGATAACATGCCTTTATCGCTAAGCCAGAGGGTATCCCCAAATGTTAACCAATTGCAAAGAAAACCTTAATTTTCTCCAAGGAATTCTCTGTTGGTATACAGACAACTCGTAAGGACAGGAACATCTTATTTTTTAAGCTACTAGGTTCTTTTGTATACTTATTATAATTTCCATTTTGTGTGTTTATTGAATATCTATGTGTATTAATTTGTGCCTACCTGTCCCTATATGTATTTATTATGCTTTCCTTTGGTTCCTCCTCATCTGTTTGTTTGTTTCCTAGTCAAGTGTATCTGTTTTCTTTTTTATCTTATTATTATTTTTAAGTGCTGGTTTAATTGCTAATACAACACAGAAAAAGTGAGTTTGGGAGGGTAATATGGAGGGAGGATCTGGGAGTACTTATGGAAGCAGAAGTCATTATTATAATACTTACTATAAAATATATCTATTTTCAAAACTATGGAAATACTTAAAATATGTTTTCTACCTATATTATATTAAAACTAGATGATATGAAGACATGGCTTAGATTTTGAATATAAACTACTATAACAAAGGCCCAGAATTCAGTTTCTAGCACCCATACCCAGCAAGCTCAAAACTGCTTGTAACTCTAGCTCCAGGGCAAATGATGGCCTGTTGCTGTGTTTGTGGGCACCTCAATTCATTTCCATGCACACACTAGCACACACATGTGTGTACACACACACAATAAATTTTTGAATCTTTACATATGTGAGCTTTATTTGGAAACCCAAATGGGTGAGGTGGGATGCTTTCTAGGGAGACAGAGAGAACGTAATTAAATGAATGCTATAAATGGAACTGAGGAATAGGCAAGATGAAATGGGATGATGATATGTGTGCACAGTAGAAGAAGAAGAAGGGAGCGGTCAAACTAACTCTAAATATCTTTGGAAAATTCTTTTGAACAGCTAACCTACTGAAGAATACTCCTAAAATATATACATAACCATTTCTAAAAAGATTTTGAAGTGATTCTCTGTGTAACCAGGATAATGCTTCTAGTAGATCAATGGTTTATCAAACAAAGAGTTCACAATGCTAAATGTGCTAACACTTTTCGAATTATTGGACAGTGTGGCCCTACAAATCCTCAAACATTATAGGTTACTGGTTGTGCCTGGTTACTGGAGCACTTTAAAACCACTTAACAAGAGAAAACTCATGCTGAATGCTTGAAACCTAGGAAACTACAGAGCTTATGAAGTCATGGTCAAAGATCTTGGAGGAAAACTAGCAGCCACCACTTTGAAAATCCAGTATAACCTCTAAGAATTCTAAATATATATCCATATACCCGCAGGTAAGTGTCTGTCTCATCCCTTATTCAATAAATTTCTCTTTGCACAAGATGGTGACAATTACAGAAAAATACTATCACTCAAATACAGAGTTGCAGAGCCCAGTCCCACTAAATTTGTCTTTACATTTCCCCATTTACATAAGGACTGGGGAACATTCTAGAAGAGGAGCCAAGAAAATTTACACAAAATATATTTTCATAAATATTCTGAGAATTTAGAAACTTTGATATTAATTTTAAAAATTGTTTCTAGCATGAAAAATACATTCTTTATGTGAGATATTAATTATTAAATCAACCCATTTGTAAGTTTTTCTCTTTTTTCGAAGTTCACCATCCTTATTTTTTAATTTTTTATTTATATTTATTGAGTTCTACATTTTTCTCTGCTCCCCTCCCTGCCTCGCCCCTACCCCTTCAACCCTCCCGCAAGCTCTCCATGCTCCCAATTTACTCAGGAGATCTTGTCCTTTTATACTTTCTACTTCCCAAGTAGATTATATCTATGTAAGTCTCTCTTAGTGTCCACATTGTTGTCTAAATTCT
>LOEQ01009575.1:50998-68891 GCA_001685075.1 Bramus lutescens
ACTAGATTAGGGCACTGTATTTGGAACCGGGTCTTAGATTTGGAAGGTCAGGGAGAATGCATAGATGGAGCGGGTCAGGAGAATTGATGAGCTACCCTGGAAAAAGATGTGGGCAATATAGCTGGGTCAAAAAGTTGAATCTAAATTAATTATCTTAAACTAGGATTGTGATCTACTCATTCTTCTGCTTAACATTTTTTTTAATTCTCAGTTTATTTTTTCATATGTATTTTTATTTTTAAAACAATCTTATTTTACATACCAATCCCAGGAGCCTCTCCCTCCAATTCTCCTGCTCACCCCACCTTATCCCTACCCCACTCCCCATCCACTCCTCAGGGAGGGAGGGGCCTCCCACAGAGGGTCAAAAAACCTTTCTTGTCACTTGAAGCAGTACCAAGGCTCTCTGCCCTGTATTTAGGCTGAACAAGTTATCCCTACATAGGGAATGGACTCCAAAAACCCATTTCACATAATAGAGATAAATAGTGGTAACATTGTTAGTGGCCCCACAAACTCTTAAGATTTGCTGTTTCCTATATAGTGAAAACTAAATTTCTAATTTTATTGTTTCTTTCTTTTGATTCTTTGAGACAGTCTCTGGCTATGCCATTGACTTATGTTGAGAATCACTAGGTTGTTCATGTTGTCCAGAAGCTCATGATCAGTAATGTGGTCTTTCTCCTCTCTATGGCTATATGACTGACTTACCATCAACTACACTGAACTATTGTTCCCAACCTTCTGAACTCATCACAGACTCTTATGTCTCATTCTTATTCTTTTATTTTAAAACATTGAGATTTATGTAACTTGTCTTCACTGTCCTCCTAATTTTTAACTATTCCTCATGTCTGTTTTTCTATCAATATTTCCAATGGTGTCTTCTCACTGAAGAGGTGGTTAGTTACTCCAGTCATTGTGTTGTGGTATGGTAGGTATTTGAGTCCCCCATTCAAAACATTTTCACCTATATGCTTTCTCCCAGCAAATGGACTTAGAACTAAATAAAATATAAATAAGACACATAGTAAAAATTATAAGATTAATAATTTTTGTCTTCTAAATATGTTATGTATATATATATATATATAATTCACCCCTCAGAAAAACATTAAAGTAGATACTATTACTATCCCAGCGGTGAAAATAGAGAAACTAAACACTAATATCATAAAATTATATATCTCACTTGTTGAAACTAAAAGAAAATAGAAAAAAGATGTAGTATGGATAAATAGCCTTGATATTTATGTACTCTTAAATTCTTTAACTGGATGTTTTCATTGTCTTCACCTGAATGAGGAATCTGTAGTTCCAAACTAGAGGTAACAAGATTTCAAGAAATTGGAGCACCCATTGTTATGTAGAAATGAGACATTTTTACCATCAAGGTAGTTTTCCTGAGTTCCCTAGAAATGACTATTGAGCAAATGGCATGATTTGGTTTGGTCCTTAGCACAGAGCCAGTGGGTATTGGAAGAAAAGGTGACATTGATTCTATATTCCACATTTACCACAGGCTATTGACCTACTTTAAAATAAGAAGCTTTCATGAGGCATGGGCTTCCTTTGCCCATCAAAGCAGCATTACTGAGCATCAAACTCTGTTTATAGTCAAAGTCTTAATCAAAGATATAGCTGGTAAAGGAAAAGATAAAACTTTTGGACATAAATGAAAAACATACAGAGTATTATTGGCTTTATTTTAATTCTTGAATATTTCTGTTATAAATTAGAAATGATAATATAGTTAGTACTCAGTGTAAGTTGTGATAAAACTGTCTTTGAGATCCTCAGGGTACTGTGTTATATTGAGAATAATAAAATAGACCTGCAATGAGTTTGAACTTTCCCTTTTGCACCATTAGTCTCTCAATGATGTGCAACTACTTGCCTTACAGAATAATAAACCTAGAAAATTAGACCTAGTTAAGAATTCTAAGTGTTAGATCTTTCACTTTAAGTGAATAGACTTTCTGCATTTATATTCAGATGCTACAGTGTGTATTTGATCAGAGATCTTCTATCTTAGATCTCAGGACATCACATTTAATTGTTGCCCAATATTGCCTAACACAACATCATATGTTCTGTGTATCATTTCACTTCTTTATGAAGCTTGTCACAATTTTGGTGAAATACTGATATAAAAAGAACAATTCTTAAACTAGGGTTATTCTAAAAAACATGTTATCATGTACTTCCATACCCCTGCTATCAAAAATGCAAGATTTGGAGAATAAAATATCTGAGAGAATTTGTGCAGTTTTGATATAAAAATCTCTGTCACTAACAAAGAAACATGAGTGTTCCCATAGGTCTTCCACAAAAGAATAAATCTCAGAAGCAGCAAAGGGCTTCTTTGGTGTTTTTAAAAAATCAATTTTTGACTTAACATTTTAATATGAATTGAGACCCATTGAATTCATTAAAAATAAATAGAGTTGACTGCATATTAATTTTCCTAGAAAGGAAATAATGCCAAGCAAGATGGAGTACCAGTGAACACAAAAAAATGGTCTCTTGTTTAAAAATTTGACAGCTTTAATTTTAAGCTGTAGAAAATACCTTCTTTTCAAGTGTTATTTATGAAACACATGGTAGTTTGGAAACAAGAAAAACATTGTATAATCACCAAAGACATAATTATGCAGGTGTGTTCATAGCTAGTTGCCTACTTTCCCAAACATGTAAGCCTGTACAGGAAAAAAAATTTTTGAAAAAAAATTGGACATCTTTTGCCTTGATTATACCCACTAGCTACTTAAAATTGGTTGATACATTTATCAGACGCAGTTTAAAAGAAGAGGCAAGGTTCTTATTATTCTAACTTTCCACATTGTTTTGCATCATTAACTACATAAATCAACAAGAAGGTTTTTAGTGACTCACAGACTTGAAGAATATTATGAGGATGCTTAAAACAGGTAAAGGAAAAGTCTGAGAACTGTCCCCACTTGATTATAAAACACATTTTGTTTGTATAATAATAGACAAAGAACATCTATGAAATATAGATTTATTTTCTTAGGCAAATTTGGAAAGACAACAATTCAGTCCTAATTCTTTAAATCTCTTCACAGAAGCAGATTTACTACTAAAGTTTTATTACAGTGACTACCACAGTTTGATAGCCATTATATTTTTGCCCTTTTCATTATATGAAGAAATTATTCCTAGGATCAAAATAATATTTATAGTTAATTCATAATGGATGATTTCTGCATATGAACAGTTGAACCCATGTGACAATGATCTATATTTATCACTCTTGGGTTTAGGATAATGCCATTTTCTAACTTCCTTTCAACATTTCAAAGATCTATTACAATCAGAGTCATCACACTGTCTGGAATTATTTGGCGGGCACTCAACCCTCAGAACAAGCACATTTAAGCTATATAATTTTTTTCCAAATATTGAAGATGATCTTTGTTCTGAATATGCCTTACTCTTTAACAAATGTCCTTTAGATAACTGTGTGTGATGTGGCACCCTTGAGCAAGTGAAAGTAACCTTTCTGCTCTGGCAGGTTTCTAAAAGTGACCAATCATGAGAAAATGCAATGAGCCTGCAGCTAAATCATCCACCAAGGCATCATTGATGATTAGCTTTTAACTTTATAATTCCCAATTTTTGAGTGAGCTTCTGTACACTAGTAAACTTCATTCATCCCTCTTATCTGATCTTTACTCTCTTTTAGCTTAAAGAAACAGAAGAAGCAGAAGATATTGTCTAATTAATTTATTTGCACACTTGACACAAGCTGCTTTTATCTCAGAAGTTAAAAGAGAGTTGACTGAGAAAATACCTACAACAGATTGGCATGTATGCAAGTCTGTGGGAACATTTTCTTGATCCATAATTAATATGGGAAGACCCAAGCCACTGTTTGCAATGCCACTCCTTGGTAGGTAGGCCTAAAAATAAAAGAAAAATACCTGAGAAAAACAGTTAGCAGTGTTCCTCCATGATCTCTGCTTCAGTTCCTGCATCTAGGTTGCTTTCCTATTTGAGTTCCCACTTAGGCTTTCCTTGGTTATCTACCAAGCATTCTGTTGGATAGAAGAGTTTGGAATGAGCAAAGGAAATAATAGTTAACTATTATTTAGTTGCCCAACATCTAATTGAGCCAATAGCAAATAGCAGAAGAATTATAAATCCTAAGAATTAATAAATGTTATGCTAAAGAATTTGAAATATGATATATAATGATAAAGACTGACTGTCTAATAATTAACTAATTGGGAATGTATAATATGAATTTCTAGAATAATATTCTAATCTGAGCTCTGAAACTGTCAAAATTGCTAGGAGAAACTCAATTATTCAAAAGGCATAGATTAAATACTTTACCCACTGAGATAATTTAGGCCTGAATTGCAATACTACACATTAGACACAAAAGTTATTCAGTGTATTTAAAGAATATATGCTAAGAAAACAGTATGACTGAGTAAAAAGAGGAGTGGACTGTGACACATAAAAGCTTAAGTTCTGATGTAGGTGGTATTCTGTCTATGTGTTACCTTTATTGGCCAAATAGAGACTGCCTTGACCTTTGATAGGACAGAAGCTTAGATAGGCGGAGAAAACAGAACAGAATGCTGAGAGAAAGAAAGCAGAGTTAGGCAGATGCATGAAGCTCTGGCCCAAGATGGGTGTGGGTTAGAATCTTCCGGGTAAGCCATGACCCCGTGGTTCTACACAGATTAATAGATATGGGTTAAGCAAGATGTGAGAGTTAGCCAAGAAGAGTCTCTATATAATGGGCCAGGCAGTGCTTAAATGAATACAATTTGTGTGTTGTTATTTNNNNAAATGAATACAATTTGTGTGTTGTTATTTAGGGGTATAAGCTAGCCATGCGGGAATAGGGCCGGACGAAAAACAGGCCCACTCCCCTATCACTACAAGGTTCGAAGGTCAGAACATTTAAATCTATATATCTTTCTATCAAACTATCATCTATATATCATTTAAATTGTATGGTATTTATACATCTTGCCATTTTAGTACGAGTTTAAGGGTTTTTTTTTGTTTTGGTTTGGTTTGCTTTGGGGTTTTTTGAGACAAGGTTTCTCTGTGTAGCTTTTGGTACCTGCCCTGGAACTCATTCTGTAGAACAGACTGTCCTCGAACTCACAGAGATCCACCTGCCTCTGCCTCCTGATCAAAGGAAAGTTCCATTATCAGCTGGCGAGTTAAAGGTATTATATCACTCTGATTTTCACTTCTCATATATGGGGAACAATATTGATGCTACTAACAGTCACTTTATGAAATGTAAACTGATGCTAAAATTTATGGTGCATTTATAGTTACCACTGAAAAGATTTGGTTGATGCAAGCTGCATAGTCATAAATGCTTCCATTTCATTATCTTGAGTTATAATTTTGAAAACTATGCATAATAGAATTAAATCAAGATAGAAACAAATATTTTCTCATCACAAAAATTAAAAACACATTAAATTTAGAGACAGACAAAGAAGACTGGGCAGGAGTATAAATAGAAATCATTTGGAGTTTCTTCCAAGACAACAAGATTTTATTTTGTTCTTTTTTAGATCTTTTCAATATAGTTTATCGCTGTTATAAAGGAACATATTCCAATGAGTTATTTGTTGATCTAATAATATTGATACAGTTTATCAAAAGGCGGTAATGAAATGGCTACAATCTGTTTTTTACAGGACATAAAATGGTTGTATGCCAAACACAAAATAAAACAAATGACAATTTTGGCCATTTTAATATGCCCTTTGTAAAATTACCTTATACCAAATACATACACTACTTGTTCTGTTGATACCCCAAATAATGATTAAGTAGTTATCTGTCAATATAATATAAAATAATCTGTTATGAAGTACAGTCTGATGGGAATATAATGATAAGTATAATTTGACAACCATAAGTTTGTTCACTGGTTCATTACAAGTATTTGCTAATGGACTTGAAATCATACTTTTGGGGTTTTTATCTAGATAGAGTTTTCATAATGAAAAGTTGAGGTTAAAATGAAAGTAATTCCCTTGTTCTTGTATATGGATAATAATTTGCCCTTTAGTACTTAACAATAATATTCATTCTTGTAAGCACAAACACATTTGAGAATTTTAAGTCTATATCTCAGAAGTTAAAAAATTCTCAAATGTATAAAAATTTAAACAATGTATAGTAAAACCTAATTATAAGTAGGTCAAATGTGTTAATAGATGGTTAATAACAAAAGATACAGCAATGGCTTCAGTTAAGCACTGTGGTTCGATGGAACGTTCAGTTCAAGATCCTGGGTAATAGTTCACTTATCCATTTGTGAATGCTTGTCACACCCATGGCAAGTGATTTGGGGTCAGTTATTGGGTGGCAAGTGTTATTCACATTCCGTAGTGCTTCTTCATCATGTTGTTCTCCCAGAATCTGTTTCTGTGTTTTACTGTAGCCCCTACCTCTGACGAGATTTCATCATCAATAATATTACGTGCCTTTGACTAAAAGATTTTTCCCCATTGTCCAGAATTATTTTGTAATATAATTGTCACCATACAGTTCTGTGGCAATCATTTGCATTCCCAAAACATTCTGTTCAGAGACAATTAGTATCACCAATATGGTCACATAGTAGAGGTCTTTTTTTCATGAGTTTTATTAAGAAATTTGCTCTTCATCTTACATATCAACCCCAGTTTCCCCTCCCTCCTGTTCTCCTGGCCCCAAAACTCCTTCCCTTCCAATTCCCCATCCACTCCTCAGAGGGGTAAGGCCTTCCTTGGGGAGTCAACAAGGTCTGGCATAGCATCTTGAGACAGGAATAAGCCCCACCCCCGTATCAAAGCTGATACAGTATACCACCATAGGAAATAGACACCAAAAAGCTAGTTCATGCACCTTGGATAGGTCCTGGTCCCATTGCCAAAACCCACTCAACAGATCAAGCCACATAACTGTCACCTATATTCAGAGGTTCTACTTCAATTTCATTCATGTTCCCCAGCTGTCAGTCCATATCCTTAAGCTTCCACTGCCGAGATCAGCTGTCTGTCTGGTTTTCCCCATCATGCTATTGATGTATGCTACCAAGTTCATATGATCCCTCCTCCCCCGCTTCAACTGAACTCCAGGAGCTCAGTCCAGTGCTTGGCTGTGTGTCACTGCATCTGCTTCCATCAGTTACTGGTTGAAGGTTCTATGATGCCAATTAGGGTAGCTACTTAACTGATTACAGGGGCACACCAGTTAAGGCACACCCTCCATTATTGCTAGGAATTTTAACTGGGGTCATCCTTGTGGATTCCTGGGAATTTCCCTATCACCAGGTTACTCTCTAACCCTATAATGGCTCCCTCTATCAAAATATCTCTTTCATTGCTTTCCCCCTCCTTTAACGATGACTTTCTTCTTCTTTTCTAGTTGCCAATAAGAATGTTCATTCCTTTTGCTGTCATGTGCAACTGTGCTTACCTCTTCTAGTTCTGCTGCTTAAAATGTTTGTTACTGAATGTAAGATACCGCTTTTCCAATGTTCTCTGTTGTAAGATGTGGACCATGCTGTCTGCTGTGCTGTCTCTCATAGGACACAGAGAACTTTCTAATATGTCAGTCTTTTCAGAAAGGACTGTTGTCTTTTCTGGTCTCCTCTGAAAAGTTTCCTATTTTACTTTGCTCTTAGAACTAGATATAATTTTTTTTCACAACTCCCAGCTATTCTGCTAACTATTGTTCAACTACCCTGCCATATTAATACCCAGACACCATAGATGAGTTTTCATACCTGTCATTTGTCAACCTCCATACTAATGTAATAATGAGTACATATAACCATTAAAATAAACTTAAAAATCACTATTTTTTAAAGCCAGGCAAGGTGGCACATGCCTTTAGTCCCAGCAGGAGGCAGAGGCATGCGGATCTGTGTGAATTTGAGGCCAACCTGGTCTACAGAGTGAGTTCCAGAGCAGCCAGGGATACACAGAGAAACCCTGTCTCAAAAAACCAAAATAAAACTGTTTAAAAGAAAAAATATACAAATTAAGTTTCAGTATCAAAACATCCATTATAAAGTAATTAATGAATCAAAATACAAGCAAAAACATTGATATGCTAATA
This sequence comes from Bramus lutescens, assembly GCA_001685075.1. Classification (NCBI taxonomy): domain Eukaryota; kingdom Metazoa; phylum Chordata; class Mammalia; order Rodentia; family Cricetidae; genus Bramus; species Bramus lutescens. Next base: position 59,114 of record LOEQ01009575.1, read on the forward strand.
TTTTTTATATCCTGCACTCTGGCATTTTTTACCTGTTTTGTTCATTTACTAGAGCTTAAATTAATATATTTTAGATAAAATTAACTGCATCATTTTTTCTTGCTCATTAAAAACAGCCTTATATTTTTTTTTTGTACTCCTGGAAAGTCAGCCTTGTCCCAGAGGTCTGTTATTCTTCTTAGGCCATAAACAAATAGTTTATTTATTATCAAAATGAATGTCATTATTCAAAGTTATGGTAAATTAATTATTTAGTACACTATAATAATCAAAACTTTTCTGCCTTTATTTAATTTAACACTTCTGCCCTCTCATGATCACAGGATGATCCTGGTAAGAAACCTGGAGTTAGGGAGGACAGCATTGTCTGTCACTTCTGTTTCCTAATCCACCATTGTATTCCTTGTTCACTACATAAGGTTTCTCACCTTTCTAAGATTACAGCGATGGGGGAAAGACAAGTGTCAAAAAATGGCAGACCATTATTGCTCCTTTAGCTATTATATATGTTTTGCTTTCAGATTTTCATATGTCTATTCAATGAAATATGATCACATGCACTTCCTGTTGTCCTCCTCCAACTCTCATCATATCTTCCTCAACACAGCTTATTTCCAACTTCATATCTTATTTTTCTATGTATCTCTATATATTAACCCAGTAAATCGAATTAGTGCTGTCCATATGTCATGGGACACCTACCAGTTACCACCCCCACCCCAAAAACACAATCAATTTTCTCTACGCCAGCAAATATCACTGTCAATAGCTCCTTCACATTGGGTGTGCCTAGGTCTCATGCAGGGAGGCACAGCAGCTGAGAGTTTAAGAGTGTGACAGTCTTATCATGTCCAGAGGACTGTGTTGCCCAGCACTTCTCATCTGCACTGCTATTGTTGTTTGCTACGGAATTCCCTTGAGGTTTTTTGTCCTGCTATGAATGTTCTCTTGTGAAAATTTAATAAGAAAACAATTTTTCTTGAGCTGACTTCCTATTATCTTTCCTTTACAGTCTGATGAGAAAATTAGTCCCATGTATCTGTTCCCAATGCTTTCTCCATTTGGGGGTTATTGTTTTTACTTTTTGCCAGTTTTGTGTACTGCAAATATAATGGTAGTTTCTAAGATAGAGGGAAAACCCTAGGCTTGTAGCTGTAAGCATCCAGACTAATTAAGTTTATTTTGTTATAAATAAACACAGATCAAATACAAATTTCAGGTTGGTCATGATCATTATACTACAGCAACTTTTAAAATATTTTCTACAGAGTTAATTAAGGGTTTCTCTTGTTGTCTAGGTTCCTAATTGGTTTCTACTCTTTTCATAGTGAGGTACTTCAGGACAGCCTTTGCAGAAATACTGAATAAATTTTCATATGTTAAGTGATAACGTGTAAATGTTCTGAAGTCATTAAGCTATTAAGAAAAGTAGTTAAGGATAATGAACCTTGCAATGGAATCTTTTAAGAAGTGCTTAGAGACCCTTTCTAGATCTTATGACATGATGAGCGCAGGGTGGCTGCTTAAAAGACCTAGCATGAACAAGAAATTGATTATATCCTTCTCAACATGTAAGTTTTGGCTAATTAAACTTTAAAAGATTTGTAATGAAACACAAAGATAAAGATTACAAAAATGCCCTAACTTTATAAATTTTATATTTTAAATATCCTGTAAAGGAGTACTATAATGCACATAATGTTTAAATATATTATCTCCTGTGTGTAAATGACAGTTGACAGTCACTACATTTAGTATCTTAAATGATTTTTCTTTGAGGGTAAGTATATTACTATAAGGATTCGATTGAGTTTAAGTAGTGTAACATTATTTTCTTTAATAGAGGTTAATAGAATATCCTTCTATTGCCCAATCATCATGATGAGATATATCACATTAAAAATGAAAAGTATTAAGATAAATATATATTTTGCAAGCACAATACAGGCTTTGTGCACATTGGGAAAAAAACAAAGCCTAGGGCCTTTGGGGTTCCCATGTGATGAATTCAGCTACCACCATCAGAAATCGTATATATATCAAGGAAAAGCATAAAAATAATGCAGAAGAGAAAGCTAAAGAGGAAGAAACAGAAACACATTGCTCTCAGGTAAAAGAAGGAAGTCTTTTCCAGAAAGAGGGGCCTAAGATAAATCTAGCAGCTGCTGGACCAGAAACCTCTTCAGTATTGACTTTTTTAAAAAAATGGGTAGAGAAGTTTGAAAATTCAGAAATACTAGTCTTCATAGATGATTTGAAAGTTTATTATGAGTATGATGTGAATATGATGTGATGGGCACATGTGTCTTGACAAATGTTTGGAATCAGAAGCTGTTGTTGTGGCCACCTTTATATGAGTTATAGGGAAGGAACTCAGGCTATCAGGGTTGCACTGCAAGTTATTTCACATACTGAGCAGTTTTACTGTCTCAAGCACCAACCTTTAGAAGATAATATACTCAGCAGCAAGAGAAGCAGTTCAGAAAAAGACTACATTACTTAAGTACTTGGTGCAAATGAAAACTGAAAGGAGAACACATCAAGGGTCAATAGTGCAAATAAGAAAATCATGACATCAAGTCTCTCCACCATAGAAAAAATGTTCTCTTGTTTAAAAACAAATATACCACATATATATAGCCTGTGTGTGATGTTGTATACCTATCATACCAGGTCTGAAGGCTTGAGCAGTTTGGGACACATAGCAATACACTGTCAAAAACTTAACAAGATAAAGCAAAGACTCTTCTCTAATAAAAGAACAACACTAATTGCATGTAATCTTAAGTTATCAAAATATTTCCATTATACAAGTATGGCATAGAAAATGGTAAGACCTTTTTAAAAATGTTTTTAATTAAAATAGAATTGCATCACGCCCTCCCCACGAGGCACCAAGACATCAAGATTCTAACCTTTGAACTCCTTCCATGCTCCCAACACTTGCAAGCTAATACTCTTTTCCTTTGATTATTATTGGTGTGTGTGTGTGTGTGTGTGTGTGTGTTTGTGTGTGTGTGTGTGTGTGTGTGTAAACAGTAGGGGCTGGGGATATGATTCAACAGGTGAAAGTATGCATTTGATCATTAAAAACTGTAATCACAGAACTCCTAAAGAACAGAGGCAGAGATAGAAGTCTCACTCTGGACCTGGCCCACAGAGTACTGACAAAACAAGATGGAAAAGCAGAAGAGAACCAACACCTGAAAGTTGTCTTGTGAGCACCACCTAAGCTAACCTGAGTGCACATACTGTGCATCTCGCAAACTTATACACACAAATGCAGGAACAATTAATTAGATGAATAAATATGAAGATAAAACAAAATGAAAAGAGTAGCTTGCATCTAAATAAAACTATTTTGCTAATATAGTTTTATCATTTTCTGATAAACTAAAAGAAGGAACACATTCATTCAACTGATGAAATTTATTTATACAAAAATAAAGCAAAAAATTTAAAACAAACCATGTCATAAAAATAAAACATAACAAATATAAGATACAACTTTAAATCAGAATTGCTAGCCACAGCCAACACATGAACAAAAAGAAATAAGAAATGATTCAACTTAGGACTGAAATTGAACTAAAAATAAGGTTTACAAAGTGAGGATTATTTATCAAGGTGCTTGGGGAGAATGTATTCAATAAATAAAATAAGAGTAAAGGACAAAGTAATGACTAAGTCCTTGATGATGACTGAGTATGAACCTCTCCTATAAATTGCAATTATACTCTGAACATAAATCAAAGTCACAAAGAAGAATACAAAAGCAGGAAATTTGGCTGGATGGTCTGCAGACTGAAAAAGGCGGATGTATCCTTTAAACCCCAGTTTTTACTCTTCAGTACCACAGTCAATGCAGATTTGTAAGAAAAATTGGAGGCATTCTAGCCGGAGGAATAAGAAGATTGAGTCTGGAGTAATCATGAACATAGCAAAGAGAAACAGAGATGAAGAACAAGCATATAACATGTACGGAGAATGAGAAAGCAGGTCACCTAAGAACCAATATAGGAAGTCATCATCCATGCAGGATAGCAAAAAAAATTTCAAAAAGAGTAACACTAATCAAAGAAAATGTTGAGAACACAGTCCCTTGAATCCATGTATGAACTAAACCAGGTATTGTACCACGTACTAGTCCTCCAGAAGGAAAAACAAATCAGCTGGCACAGACCGCAAGCTGGGCAGTATTGCAATTACTAAACTGATATTGGAAGCAGCCGTTTTCCTTTTACTCAACATTATAAGCAGAAGTTCATAAAAAATGGAAACAAGAATTTTAGTACCTAAATATTAAATTTAAAAGAATCAAATGGAAATTGGAAAAATGAGAAATAGACATAACCATAGATGTTTTAGAGAACATTTTACTAAAAAATAACAGCAAATAATAAATATTACTACTTGACTAAGGAAGGGAATACAACAAGAAGATAATAATGGAATTAGAGGCTTTATTACTTCTCAACCTGTGGGTCATGACCCCTTGGGGTTGCAAATCAGATATCCTGCATAGCAGATATTTATGTTATGATTCATAACAGTAGCAAAATTACAATTATNATTATACTCTGAACATAAATCAAAGTCACAAAGAAGAATACAAAAGCAGGAAATTTGGCTGGATGGTCTGCAGACTGAAAAAGGCGGATGTATCCTTTAAACCCCAGTTTTTACTCTTCAGTACCACAGTCAATGCAGATTTGTAAGAAAAATTGGAGGCATTCTAGCCGGAGGAATAAGAAGATTGAGTCTGGAGTAATCATGAACATAGCAAAGAGAAACAGAGATGAAGAACAAGCATATAACATGTACGGAGAATGAGAAAGCAGGTCACCTAAGAACCAATATAGGAAGTCATCATCCATGCAGGATAGCAAAAAAAATTTCAAAAAGAGTAACACTAATCAAAGAAAATGTTGAGAACACAGTCCCTTGAATCCATGTATGAACTAAACCAGGTATTGTACCACGTACTAGTCCTCCAGAAGGAAAAACAAATCAGCTGGCACAGACCGCAAGCTGGGCAGTATTGCAATTACTAAACTGATATTGGAAGCAGCCGTTTTCCTTTTACTCAACATTATAAGCAGAAGTTCATAAAAAATGGAAACAAGAATTTTAGTACCTAAATATTAAATTTAAAAGAATCAAATGGAAATTGGAAAAATGAGAAATAGACATAACCATAGATGTTTTAGAGAACATTTTACTAAAAAATAACAGCAAATAATAAATATTACTACTTGACTAAGGAAGGGAATACAACAAGAAGATAATAATGGAATTAGAGGCTTTATTACTTCTCAACCTGTGGGTCATGACCCCTTGGGGTTGCAAATCAGATATCCTGCATAGCAGATATTTATGTTATGATTCATAACAGTAGCAAAATTACAATTATAATACATTGACCAATCTTCGTAGTCATTTAGATGTCCTCAAATTTCTAAGAAAGACAGGGCAAAAAGAAAGGACTCTTTAGACATCAACATAAAAGTTATTTCCTATACATATGGATATGAAGTGGAGACAAGTTAAGAATGTTTCCCTGTTCCCGTGCTTATTCATGCGTATGTGTCGATCTTTAGTTAACTAAAGCAAAATGTACTGATCCAATGTGCAAGCAAAAGACTCTGATGCAGACAGCAGTTATGAAGAGAAAAAAGTGTCAGGATACACTACTTTACATAGACATTTAGTGTCTATTAGTTCCCAGTCATTTGGAGTTTTGTTAGAATCTCACTCATTTCATAATATGCCAAATCTTCAGATTAGGAAGAAAAATTACAATAAGATTACTGAGAAATAAGGTAGAAAACAAAATTAATGAATATGATGCTGTGTTCCAATTGCAGCCTGGTGTTTAATGGGATTATAACACAACAAATGCTGTTTAACCTTCCAGGGGTGATTGGTTCATTTCCCTTTAAAATATTTATTTAGATATGCAATTCAATTATTTTGCTCCCTTCAGAGAGTTCCATGGAACTAATTTATTTTTCCGTTTTCCAGCTTAATAACATTTCTGAAACTAAATTTTTAATCTGGTTATCTTTCTGTAAAAGTGTACTTCATTTCACTGGTAAGTAATGATGGGATGATATAATAACTAAAGCATCAAATGAACTGTTTGGTGATGAAATAAAATTGAAACATTTGAACCCACAGTGATTGTCACAGCATACACAAACTTATGTATACTAAACCCAGACCAAGTCCCAGCGTGGAGAGAAGTACACTTGAAGTCTTACCACTGGCCAAGAAGCTATTGGCACTTATTGGAAAAGAATGGGTCTGTTTTGTCTGTCTAACACGGTGGTTCTCAACCTTCCTAATTCTATGACCCTTAATACAGTTTCTCAAGTTGTGGTGACTCCCAAACCATAAAATTATTTTGTTGCTTCTTCATAATTGTAATTTTGCTACTGTTATGAATCATAACATAAATATCTGCTATGCAGGATATCTGATTTGCAACCCCAAGGGGTCATGACCCACAGGTTGAGAAGTAATAAAGCCTCTAATTCCATTATTATCTTCTTGTTGTATTCCCTTCCTTAGTCAAGTAGTAATATTTATTATTTGCTGTTATTTTTTAGTAAAATGTTCTCTAAAACATCTATGGTTATGTCTATTTCTCATTTTTCCAATTTCCATTTGATTCTTTTAAATTTAATATTTAGGTACTAAAATTCTTGTTTCCATTTTTTATGAACTTCTGCTTATAATGTTGAGTAAAAGGAAAACGGCTGCTTCCAATATCAGTTTAGTAATTGCAATACTGCCCAGCTTGCGGTCTGTGCCAGCTGATTTGTTTTTCCTTCTGGAGGACTAGTACGTGGTACAATACCTGGTTTAGTTCATACATGGATTCAAGGGACTGTGTTCTCAACATTTTCTTTGATTAGTGTTACTCTTTTTGAAATTTTTTTTGCTATCCTGCATGGATGATGACTTCCTATATTGGTTCTTAGGTGACCTGCTTTCTCATTCTCCGTACATGTTATATGCTTGTTCTTCATCTCTGTTTCTCTTTGCTATGTTCATGATTACTCCAGACTCAATCTTCTTATTCCTCCGGCTAGAATGCCTCCAATTTTTCTTACAAATCTGCATTGACTGTGGTACTGAAGAGTAAAAACTGGGGTTTAAAGGATACATCCGCCTTTTTCAGTCTGCAGACCATCCAGCCAAATTTCCTGCTTTTGTATTCTTCTTTGTGACTTTGATTTATGTTCAGAGTATAATNATAATTGTAATTTTGCTACTGTTATGAATCATAACATAAATATCTGCTATGCAGGATATCTGATTTGCAACCCCAAGGGGTCATGACCCACAGGTTGAGAAGTAATAAAGCCTCTAATTCCATTATTATCTTCTTGTTGTATTCCCTTCCTTAGTCAAGTAGTAATATTTATTATTTGCTGTTATTTTTTAGTAAAATGTTCTCTAAAACATCTATGGTTATGTCTATTTCTCATTTTTCCAATTTCCATTTGATTCTTTTAAATTTAATATTTAGGTACTAAAATTCTTGTTTCCATTTTTTATGAACTTCTGCTTATAATGTTGAGTAAAAGGAAAACGGCTGCTTCCAATATCAGTTTAGTAATTGCAATACTGCCCAGCTTGCGGTCTGTGCCAGCTGATTTGTTTTTCCTTCTGGAGGACTAGTACGTGGTACAATACCTGGTTTAGTTCATACATGGATTCAAGGGACTGTGTTCTCAACATTTTCTTTGATTAGTGTTACTCTTTTTGAAATTTTTTTTGCTATCCTGCATGGATGATGACTTCCTATATTGGTTCTTAGGTGACCTGCTTTCTCATTCTCCGTACATGTTATATGCTTGTTCTTCATCTCTGTTTCTCTTTGCTATGTTCATGATTACTCCAGACTCAATCTTCTTATTCCTCCGGCTAGAATGCCTCCAATTTTTCTTACAAATCTGCATTGACTGTGGTACTGAAGAGTAAAAACTGGGGTTTAAAGGATACATCCGCCTTTTTCAGTCTGCAGACCATCCAGCCAAATTTCCTGCTTTTGTATTCTTCTTTGTGACTTTGATTTATGTTCAGAGTATAATGATGAGAAAGGAAATTTGTTGGAATTCTCAAAGAAGGATTACTTTTGAAACTGAAAACTTGTGGGACCATTTTCATTTGTGAATTCATCATTAAGGCAATTATCTCATGATTCACTAATAGAGACAGATGGAGTGTAAATTTTCTTTAACACATCAATGTTCTTGGATTCTGTGCTAATGAAGTCATTCTAATCAACATTGTGAACTATCACTGCTTTGAATTCTGCTTTCTTTGTATCTAAAACCTGTACATCAAAATTATAAACAAAGTTTCTAATGTGTCAGATGAGTTTTCTTTTGATGGAGGCAGCAATATGTAATCTCAAGCCTTCTCTGTTTTGAATTAAATAAAAAATAATTTGAAAGTTGGAAGTTTATAATCAAATCTTGCTGGAAGGTCATAAAGTATCTGAGATGCATTTTCAAAACTATACTAAATATCTGCTTCTATATACACCAGGATTTAAGAACAAAGACCTGAATAGTCAAGATAGAATAGGTTTGTGTAGTCAATAGCAGAAACATTCCTATGGTGAGAAATGTCTTCTTGTTATCTCACCCCAAGAGTATGTTGGTGTAATTTAGTTGTAAGGGTTTCACCTGCTTCTCAAAAGCCTGCAATTCCTTTACAATACTGATATGTATATGTAAGTAAACAGTGTCTTTATTGATGTGGAAGAATTCCCTACTATAACTTCAGCCTTCATGAATGAATAACTACACTAACACTGACATTCCAGAGCATGAAAGATCATACACACAAAAATTAACATAAACACATACAAACAATAACTATGCATATTCTATACATATGTGTTATGTAAAAGCTAATAACTTCATAATATTTTTTCATATCAAAATATTAAGCTTCAAATGTTAAATGTACGTAATCTTGCTCAGAAAAATTTATTGCTATGAATTTAAATAACTTAAAAACAAGATAAACTACTGGGTAGCTTATGCCTTCAGTCTCAGTACTCAAGCAGAGACAGGCAAATCTCTTAGTTTTAGGCCTGCCTAGTTTACAGAGTGAGTTCTAGGAGAGCCTGGGCTACACAGAGAAACCCTGTCTTAAAAAAGAAATAGAACATATAAACAAACAAAAACAAGAAAGAGATAAACTAACAGTGGAGAGTAAGTCTTTAAGTGTCTTTGAATGATCACAAGATATCTTGAAAAGTAGGCATTTTTCAGATCAAAGAAAATTTCAGTAAAGTCCATTAGAAAAGGAAATAAAAAAACTACAGGTAATATTTTGTGGTAAGAACAGGGAACCTGCATGGAGCTGACCTAGGCACTCGGCATATATATGACACCCGTGTAGCTTGGTCCTCTTGTAAAACTACTAACAATAGGCTCAAGGCCTGTCTTTGACTATTTTACAGACTTTTGGGAATGTAGTCCTCATAATGGATTGCTTTGCCCAGCTTCAATACATGTTGTATATGTGTGTGTGAGTACTTGGTCTTATTTCTTAGTGTAACTTGATATGCCATGTTTTATTGATACTCATGGGAGAGCTGTCCTTTCCTGAACATAAACAGAGGAGGAGCAGTGGATTGAGGGAACAGAGGTGGGTGAGAGGATAGGAGGGAGGGGAAACTGTGGCCAGAATATAAGATCAATAGATAGATAGATAGATAGATGATAGATAGATAGATAGATAGATAGATAGA
>LOEQ01009576.1:0-11500 GCA_001685075.1 Bramus lutescens
CTGGAGGTACATTCTGTCTGTCACCTTATCAAAACTTTGTGATAACGTCTGAATGTCAAATTCGACAGCCTGAACCCTTTCAGGTAACTTCTTAGTACCCTTGAATATGGAGTCAATTTTGTCTATCATAGTATACACTTGTTCAGATAACCTCTGATAGTCAATGATTTTAATCCTTTCAACCAGTTGTTCATTATTAGTCCGTAGAGATTGTATCATTCTTAGGAGTCCTATATTCTTCCTTAATGATAAAATATGGATTATATCATGCAAGGTTTATATGATTATGGGGATACCTTAATTTAAGTCTAAGTACATGTTACTTTGGAGAAAAGATTCTTTTTTGTTTCCAAAGAGGATAGAAAGCTGTGGATCCTTACCTACTTATATGGTTTGACCAAGACCCTCTGAAGTGATGGCCCTGGTGGTCCAACACTCACAACAGCTTCAGGATTGCTGACTGAGATGTACCAACCACACAGAATACCCAATGGAAGATCTGATTAACAGCACCTCCAATCAGCAGAAAGTAGTCTAGAGAATTCTGCCTAAATTTCCAAATATTATTATTGTTTGTTTTAATTTGAAGAAATGTGATTATAAATGGTTAATGGTCAAAGCCAAGGTCTTCCTTAAAGAAAAAAAGGGGATATGATATAGAAAGGAATACTTTACTTTGGTATGGACTTTTGTTTATTGATATGAGTTAAGGACAATTTTGTTATCTGTAATGTATAATTAAAAATTATTGATTAATAGATCTGTAATAGTTATCTATAATAGTCAAATTGTAGTCATGTTGGATACTTTTTCCAGATGTACCAATTTATAGTTCAGGTATTCTTCAAACCTTTCAAAGACCAACAGAATATGGCATTGAAAATGATTTAAGAACTAGATTTTTCTAAACAATGAGACATGTCTGCTTCAGGCATCACCAATTACTTCAGAGAGGTTGATGGGTATTGAAGAATCTCATTATGGAATTTGCTTTCAATGTGACAAGGCTAGCCATTTGTGCAAGAAGCTGTTCTTGCCTGGAATGCTTGCTGGTATGCTGTAGGAACTGTAGTTGCAGGACCCACAGAAAAGTGACTGCCGAACTTTCCAAAAGATGGGAGGGTCTTCAGGGTTCCTGCTTCACAGAAGAAACTGTCAGACATTCTGCAGAACACAGAAGAAAGCTACTGACAAATGAAGCTGAGGGATTCCCCAACATTACAGAAGAACTTTTGGTGGCTATCCAGGCAGTAAGACTTCTCTGTTATTTCTAAAACTTTGGAAATTGCTTATAATGCAATTCATGTTTACTTAGCTAATATTATATCCTTCTAGAGTCTTTAATTGAGGTGAAGACTAGAAAGATATAATTAAAATTTTTCTTGGTTATGATAAAAGATAAATTAGACAATACTTTGGACACACAAAGATAGGATAGAAGATAGAATATTTTCCTTCATTTGACAACCAAATGGACTATTACAATTCTTTCTCAATAACTGTTTTATATGCAATTTTACTCTGTTAAAGTTAAAACCTTCCCTTTTAATTAGACAGAAAAGGGGAGATGATATGGGATGTCCTTTGTATATGTGCTGCTTTTATTAGTTGATGAATGAACCTGTTTTGTACAGTGACTTAGTAGAATAAAGCCAGGTAGGAAATCCAAACAGAGTTAGAGAGAAAGTAGGCTTGTCAAGGAGACACCATGTAGCTGTTGAAGGAGAAAGATGTCAGAATCTTACCAGTAAGCCACAGCCTTATAATACACAAATGAATAGAAATGGATTAATTTATGATAGAAAAGCTAGCTAGCAATATGTTTGAGCGGTTGACCAAACAATGTTGTAATTGATATAGTTTTGTGTGTGATTATTTGGGTTTGGGTGGCTGATAAAGTGAAATTTTTATTTACACATACTGGCACATGCAACTTCTTTTACATGTATACCCACAGTACACCCATATTTTATAATACATTCACACAAAAACTTGCAGTAATGTCAAAATAAAACCTACATAGTGTGGAAAAAACTTTATTAAAAGATTCAAATAAAGATAGTTGGTATATATTTATGACTTTAAGTTCCTAAATCACAAATAGCTTCCATTTCTAAAATTCAGTCCACTAATTTATGTTATTTCCCTTCAAAGTTCCATGGGAATTTTCCCATTTAGTTTTACAAGTTGATTCTAAAGTAGATATTTAACAGAGGATCTGGAATGTTCAGAGAAATTTTAATGAATATTAAAATATAACACTTAGCTTATATCAAGATGTCCAAATATAAAGAATTACAGTATGGTACTGATTTGAACAATGAGATGGGAACACACAGATAAACATGTGGACTATGATAGGAAACTTGTATCCAGACAGTATGTTTTAACACCTGCTAGATGGCAGAGGTAATGCCATCGATCAAACATAAACAATTTGTGATTTCAAGAATTGCAAGTGAATAGACTTATGCATTCCTGGAGGCTGTCTGGAGATGTAAAACAATACACTTGACAAAAGCTACTATAATTTAATGACATCAATTGAAAACAATTAGTGATTTCAAATGAATGGAACCATTGACATTTCTGAAGGCTGTCCTGAGATGTAAAACTTGATATAATTGGCAAAAGCTGGTAAATGAATGTAAAGACTATGACCTATGTATTAAAATGTTTATTGAAGCATTAATTGTAATGATGAAAAAAGGGGACAACATGAATGCCCATTAAAATCAAAAAGAATAAATCAATTTTAGGATACTCATGTAACAGAGTCTTCACAATGATTAAAATTAATGAACTAGACATAAAAATATCTATATCCAATAAATCACAATTGTGAAAGCTGTATAAAGAAAGTAAATTGGAAAAGAATATCACTGAAATTTGTATACTGTAAAATTGAGGATTTCAGATCAAGTTAGTGGTTAAATACCTTTATGGAGAGGGTATGGGTATCTCTGAAAGAGAAGTGGTATGTGTGCATCCAGACCATACCAAAATTCAGTAACACAAGTCACCTACTCTCTAATCCTGTGTCATGCAGAATGGGGTGTATTAGTAACATTCCTTATTAGTTACTGTATAGCAGCAGCTTGTAGGAAGTGTGGTATAGTGCACTAACTATGTCAACCAGGCTATTATGACTATTAATGTAGGAAGTGTGAGCCACACATTTTCATGGATACCACAGACAGACTGACTCAGTTTATATAAAATTTAAAAAATTGCAATATAGTTCTATGTACTGTTTGTGAGTGAATACATTAACAGAAAAAGTGTAGGGTGTGAGAACAGACCTTACAATAAAGCTTGGCTTAAAGAGATAGGATATAATTTAATAGGAGAGCACTTAGTATCATGAACAAGGCTCTGACATTTATCTAACAATAACACACACACGTACACATACACACATACACAAACACATGAAAAGTCAAATTCAGGATATTGTTTGAATTCAAGGTATAAAGCAATGAAAAACAGGACACAGGTGCCTTCACTTTATAAATTTTTATTATTCTAAATCTAGAAGTGATTATATTAATATTAACTATATATTATGATATATATTATATTTACCATATGCTACATTATATAATATACTATGTGCTATTGTAATATGTATTATATTTACTATATACTATATTATATATAACATGCATGATATATTAACTATTTTTCAATACCCTGATGTGTTTTGAAATGGTAGTGTGTTACTGGTACACTAATGTAAGTATACTAAAGATCATTAAGTTAGGAATCAGTGTACTGAGTTACAAAGAGTAATGGGGAAAAACTTTTTTAATGGAATAGTCAATGTTGCAGATGTGTATAAAAGTAAGTCTTCGGTTACAACAATAGATGAAGCAAGTTATGTGAATAACTAAATGGAGAGTAGATTGGTTTGCTTTCCATTTACTGTATTAAACGTAAGATTCTTAAAACAGTAGTTACAGAATAATCTATCACATTAATTGCAATGATCGAAGACAGAGACAAGAAGATCTAGAGTGAGGAAAGAGAAACAACCAAAGTCTTGCCTATGTTTCTGCCATCATTTCCTTATTATTATTTGATTATTGGTAAAGGGACTTTGCAGTGACATCTAAGAGTTTTAATACATTCAGTTTGAATTTATAGTTTTGAAACTATTGATAAAAATGTTCAAGGAAATTTTATATATTTGAACAGCTAGCAAACTCATTAGGATTGCCTATCATTTTCTTCTTCTGATAGAGTTTCATATATTCTAGATAAGTAAACCCTATATTTTAGAATAGTATGCAGGGAAGAACAAATTTTTATAATCTATAAGTGTAAGTCTGATTGAGGACACACATTTGAAATTTGCCAAAGAAATTAAGTATGTGGCAAATAAGCCTACGAGAAGGCTCTGAGGAGCGTCAGATAGTTGGGAAGTGCCCCATAAAAAAAAAGCTACCCACGATTCCACCAGTGTTGTGGATGTGGAACACCTAGAAGTGTCACACACCACTGGGGCATATTTCAGATTGATGAAAGAGTTGGAAAGTAATTGTATAGTTTCTTTAAAAGTCAAACATGTATGTACTACAAGACTCAGATACTCCTCTCTTAGTGCTTTATATAATTAAAACAAGACCATAGGTCAAAAGAAAAAGGAAGATCTATACATATCCTCATAACAAGTTATTTAGAATGGTCTCAAACTAGAATCAACCAAAACATTCACAATCATAGAAGAGATTCTTTAAAACAGCGTGCAGTTTACAAAAGGATACTCAAAATGAGCTATTGATAATTGTAATAAAATAGAGACCTCTAAATATTCTGACTCCTTTAGTTTTGCTAAATTAATTAATTCTAGCAGTTTTGATGTGGATTTCCTAGAATTTTCTAAGATGATTATTGATTTCTAAGATGAAAATGTCATTGATGAGTAATGACATTTTCAATTTACTTTTCAATCTGAGTACATTTCTTTCCTCTTCTTGACTCATTGTCCTTCTATGAACCTCTAGTACATAGCAATGTATTATTGATATGTAATAACAATGTTATTAAATGGTGAGATTCTTTTCTTGTTTCTAATATTGCTAGGAAAACAGATTGAAAATATTTGCATTTATGTTCCCTATTTCATATTTAGGAAATACTTTTTATATTCTTTCCTGAGAATATTTGTTAGAAAGAAATGCCAGATTTTGTTAAATGCCTTTTCTACAGTATTGATATTATCATCCTCAGTGTTTAATCTACAATATTTTAGTAACAAACATTAACTTTCAACTAGTAAATGAACTTCTTATTTCCAAGATGTAATTTCAATATTCTTATGTATTCTTAGACTTAACACATTAAAAGCTAGGTGTTTTTTGCATCTGTAGTTGCAAATGTTCCACAGTGAGTTATATCTTCATATAGTGCATTAGGCTTGTTTTATATCAGTATGAATATGTCCCCAATAAAAATCTGCTGAGTATTCCTTCTTGTTCAATTTATTTAATAAGGAATTTATAAAGAATTAGTATTTCTCCTATAAACATTTATCCAAATCTCCTATAAAGTTATTTGTATATAGATTTTTACTTTTCCTCCTATTTTAAGTGTTAAGGTTTGAACCTCAAATGGCAATTTATATCTGATTTTATTCTTTGCTTTTGATTTGATTTGGGGTGTTGGTAGTAGTTTTTCTCAGCACCCACATGGCAGCTCACAATCATTTGTGACTACAGTTACAGGAGCTCTGATGTCACTTTTGGCCTGTATAGGCACATTATGGGCTAATGTTCAGAATTATAAAACTTTCTTCAATATTTTCTTCATTAGTTTCAAAACTATAAATTCAAATTGAATGTGTTAAAACTCTTATGTCTCTGTAAAGTTCCTTTACATGCATCGATATCCAGATAGACGATTGTTTTAAGCTGTGAAGTAGAAGCCTGGATTGTGTTTGAGACCCCAAGATGTGGAGATGCCAGAGTTATTGGATATCTGCCATTAAAAGCTGCAGATTACATGTAGAACCAGTCCAAATGAGAGATTTATATATTGTAGACAACAAAGTTAAAAGGAGTTGAAGATCCTAACAGTGCTTTAACATCAGATTTAGAAATGCCAAGTCTAGAGTTTGCCCTGGTGGTTTTCATTTGTGTTTTGTTTCTGTATGCCCTTACTATGCTCTCTGTCTTCCCTTTTGGCAGGGTAATGTATATTATGCTTTACTGTATGTTGGAACATGTGATCTAATTTTTGATTTTGATTTTAGAGCGGTTACAGTTAAGAGATTGTCTTAATTCTCAGAAAAGTCTTCGAACTTTGGGCTTTGAAATACTGTTGAGACGGTCATAGACTATGGGAACTTTTGGATTTGGACTACATGCATCCTTGTATTATCATATAATTCCAAGCTTATTGGACTAAGGGAGTGGAATGTGATGATTTGAGTAAGGATGGCTACCATAGACTTGAATGCCTGTTCACCAGGGAGTGACATTATTTGAAAGGATTAGCAGGTGTTGGAGGAAGTGTGTCATTGAGGATTGGCTTTGAGGTTTCATAAGCTAAAGTCCATCCCAGTGTCTCTGTCTTCTGGCTGTCTCTGGATCTGGATGTATAACTCTCAACTGCTTCCCTAGCACCATGTCTATCTGCATGCCTTAGCATGATAATCATGGACCAGACCTCCCAACTCAATGCTTTCTTTTATAAGAGTTGCCTTGGTCTGGTCATGGTTTTTCTTGAGAGCAATAGAACACCAACTAAAACAAAAATCTATAACCAACACTCTACCAAACTAGCATAATTTATAACTACAATCTGAACATTTATCCTTATACTCACTGATGCATGCAGTCCACATCCCTCATCAAGTAGTCTTCCCTTTGTTGCAGGCAGAGACCACAGAAAACCACAACTAATCCAAATGAGGAGTTGTGGAACTCAATCCTAATGGTAACTCTACAAAATACTTCCACAACCTAAGAAAAAGAGAACATTGGGGAAGAGATTCCAGAAAGATTGTTAGAACCAAAGGATCAGGGAATTTGGTGTGACATTGGATCTCCATGTAATTTCAGAAGTTACATCCACAGATGACTGACCAAATATGAGCTGAGCAAAGATGTGAAAATAATCATGCAAAAGTATATTGGGGAATCAGTAGACCTCAACCCTACACAGAAACTACAAACAACTGAAGAAATGCTGAGAGTGGGAGAATAGTCTTCTCTAGGGAAGGGGCACCAACTAGTTATTCGATATCAAATTATCAGCTCCGAAAACATATATATATATAAAAGTAAGAGTATAAGACTGAGGAGGATATGTGTGTGTGTGTGTGTACATATCCACTCCACATAATTAATTATAAAAATGCCAATGAATTTGAAAAAAAGCAAGGAGCAAAATATTGTAGTGTTAGAAGAAAGTACATGGAAGACAGAAATGTAATAATTATAATCTCAATTTTCCCAAAATTACAGACTCTTCAGCTTCCTTTTATTTATTGTTAACATGGTATATACTTTGCACTCTTTTAAATGTAATGCTTATTTCTTATAGGAAGTACATAGGGTTTTTTCTTTGTTGTTATTTATTTAAAACATACCACCAAATTTCTGACTCTTAATTTGAAGGTTTAAATCATTTATATTTTGTGTGATTTTGAGTACAGTTGAGTATAAGTCATAACCCACTCTATTTTTGCGGTACCCTGTCAACTTTTTCTTATCTTTTTTTTTGCTTTAGTTTGGATTAACTGAATATTTGTGTAATTCAAATTTATCCTTTACTTAGTTATTGCTTTCAGTTTATAATTTGTCTCTAGCATTTGTTTGTGTGTATTTAGTATGAGGTACATGTGTATGTAGATGTAAGTGAAAGCATGTGATGGTTAGAAGAAAAATCTCATGTATCATTCATTTTCTATGGAGTAGCCTTTGTCTCTGTCTCTCCCTGGTTCAGAAAGAACCTCCTATTAGCCTTAAAAAGGAGGCTGGTCTCATTAGTCGGTGAACCTAAGAAATCTACCACTCTTTGCCTTCTTAATCTTGAACCTACAAACCTGTGCCACTGTATGCAGGTATTTTTTGTTAGTTCTGGGTAAAAACAAAACAAAATGGTAATAAAAGAGCCCAGGCTCTTATATTTAGAAAATAATTACTTTACTGACTGAACTGTTGCTCTAGCTCTATAGCATCTCTTTTTAATTTAACACAAGGTACTTTCAACTGATATATACCACACCATGCATAGTTTAGAACACCTATAGAGAAACTATCCTTGCATTTACCTTTTTCTAAATTTCATGTCACATACACTGTACAAATTACTTCAATGTGTTACAAACCCATTATGTCGTTATTGTTTTTCTTTAATGAGATATTTTAGTGAAAATCTTAATGTGAAAGTAAAGGTATTAAATGTTCTTTCTAGTTACCATTCCCAGTACTTGAAAACTTTATGTTGATGTAGATCCCTGCTATAATATTCATTTTGTCTCAGGAGCCTTTTAAAATCGTGTTTTCAAGCTATGGTTCTGCTAATTCTGAGTTATTCGGGCTTTTATATAAATTGTTTCTTTTTTGTTGTTTATGACAGATTTTTGAGTGAGGGCAGGAATAGAATTAGCATTTGACAGTTTTGTTTTTCTTTCACTAATTTAAAGGCGCTATTTTGCTGTCTAATTATGGGCTGTATTTTCCTGCATCTTTGTATGCCTGTTCATTTCTTTTTATTTGATAATAATTGTAGTGAATTTTACATTGCTTAGTGATATGTATTTTTGTGCCGCTGTAAGTATTTTTGAGTTTTATTATGGGTTGTATTTATTTATTATTTGAACTTGAGAAAGTTTATTCTCCTCCCAACCACTTGAGAAGGTTTTTGTTAGAGCCAGAGAAACTCTTGTTATAGAACTTTTGGTTCATTATTGAATATTTGACCCCTGCTCCATTTAGTTACTTTTTTAAATCTTTTTTTCATCCTAGACTATACAAACATAATGCATTTCTGGTTCTGTGTGCTCCCTTGGTAGAGACTGTTTCTTGCAGGTTTGACTTTACTTGGCTCTGAGTAGTACAACATCTGCCTGTTAGGACTCATGAAGATTTGAGGGGTGCCTCCCACGAATCTCTGAATCTCTCTGTTTTCTTTTTATAGTTTTACTTATTCATTCTGTAGGTGAGTTTGTTCCCCATTTCATCATAATATTTCTATTATGTTCATATTTTAGTTTTCTGTGTTATTAGCTCTCTGTTGATCTGCACCTAACTCCTCCCCAACTTGCTGGCTGAGAATCATGTTGACTTTATTATGACTTACAGTTTCTTTGGATCAGGAATTCAGAGAGAAATGAAATGGTTTTTCTCAGTTTTATGATGCTATGGTTTTCAACTAGATAATTCAATGTTTGAGGACTCAGATCATGTGAAAACTCAGTTGCTTGTGTGTCTGGTTGAGAAGAGTGTTGGGAGTAAATGTTGCTGAGTCTGTTTGCCTAGACATAATCACATATCCTCTCTGTGCCATTAAGGCTTCCTTACAGTGTAGTGATCGAATTCAAAGAGCAGTATCCCATGAGAGGGAGATAACGAGAAGTTCTTTAGTCTTTTGTGACCTCAGAAGTCAAGACTACAAATCCATGGGATTAGCCATAGAATTTTTGGAGGACTGGAGAGGTCTGATAGAGAGGGACAGGAAGAGAGGAGCGGGAATTTCCAGAGAGATTTCTGAGTCTGGCGAATGGAGAAAAATGTGGAGAGAGATTTCTACCAACCAACTCTCTACTGCTACATGGATTTATCAGATCTTTATTCCAATTTCTGATTCCAGAGTTTTTGTTATACTATCAAAATTTAGGTAAACTTTATATCTGGCCTGTGGATACAAAAGCAGCTAAATGATCAACATATTGAAGAATTGACCAGTCTTTGGAATTCTCCTGTATTTGTCATTAAAATAATCTGGAAAATGGAGATTGTTAATAAATTTAAGAGCCAAAGATAAGGTTAGTCAGCCAATGGACTCTTTTTACGGTCTGGAATTTCCTTGCTGTCTCTTTTACTTAAATGATGGTCTATTATAGTGATTGATTTAAAAGATTTTTTTACTATATCATTACAAGAACAAGAGAGATAAAAATTTGCCTTCACAGTGCATACTTAAAATAATTCCCAGGCTATTGAAAGATAACAGTGGAAAAATTCTTCCATAAGGGATGTTAAGCAGCCCTGTTTTATGTCAGATTTTTGTACAACATCTGTTGGAAATAATTCATGATCAGTTTCCTCAATCTACAATTTACCATCATATGAATGATATTTTTACTAGTTGATTCAGATGCAGATTCATCAGAAACCATGTTTGAAGAGGTAAAGAAAACATTTTCTTGTTGGGATTACAAATTAATTCTGAAAAATGCAGAGAGGAGATATTATTAATTGCAAAAAATATAATATAGGTTTAGAAAAGATTCAATCACAGAAAGTACAAATCAGGAGACATCAATTATGAACACTTCATGATTTTCAAAATTTACTGGGAGATATTAACTAGTTTCAGCCCAAAACTGGATTGACAACTCAAGAATTAAGCAATTTATGTCAAATCTTAAAAGGTAATAAGGACTTAAATAGTCTAAGAAAAATATTAGCTGAAGCTGAGAGAGAATTGGCTTTTGTAGAAAAGAAACAACATGTGGTTAGGTTTGAGCCAGAGTTTGGTTGGATCCTGATTATTTTATCTACTACACATTCTTTCACAGGAATTATTATGCAGAGAGATTACCTTAGAATGGATATTTTTACCACACAAAGAGTAAAAAATTACAAACCCATGTAGAAAAGTTTTCTGAATTGATGCTGAAAGGAAAATTGAGGCTTCAGCAATTAGCAAGAATAGACCCAGCAGAAATTGTAGCACCTTTTACTAACATTGATATTGCCTCATTATGGAGAAAATGAACATTGGCAAAGAGCTTGCAGTAATTTGGGGGGAATATTAGCAACAAATATCCCAAAAGCAAGAGTCTTCAGTTTATGAAGAGAGCTAACTAGATCCTTCCTTGCATTGTACAAGGACCACCAATTTCTGGAGCCCTTACATATTATACTGACGTAAATAAATCATGAAAAGCAGATTATAAATTAGGATAAACAAATAAAGTATTTAAGCTCTTATATTGCAGTTTAAAAATCAGAATTATATGCTATATTATTAGTTTTCAGACCTTTTAATATAGTTACTGACTCTCAATATGCAAAACAAATTGTTTTGCATATTGAAACTACCGAACTTATTCCAGATAATTCAGAATTGATTTTGTTATTTATTTAGCTACAACAAATAATTAGAAATAGAAAACATCCCTTGCATATAACACATTTCACACCCTATATGGTGCCACGGACCGGTCCTCATGGGACCCATGAACTGAGGGAGAACTAGGGCAAAAGACAGGAGAACTCGGGATTCAGCTAATGACAGACAGACTCACACACACAAGAGCGATGTG
>LOEQ01009576.1:13449-32433 GCA_001685075.1 Bramus lutescens
TGTGGGAGCCTAGTCTATTTGGATGCTCACCTTCCTAGACCTTGATGGAGGGGGAGGACCTTGGACTTCCCACAGGGCAGGGGACTCTGACTGCTCTTTGGACTGGAGAGGGAGGGGGAGGGGGAATGGGTGGAGGGGAAGGAAGATGGGAGGAGGGGAGGAGGTGGAAATTTTTAATATTTAAATGATTTATAAAAAAGAGATATGCTTAATAAACAGAAATTGGTAATAAAGACCCCCAGAAATCTATTACACAATGCTTCACTAACTTTAAATGCTAATGATAAAGAAATTACAGTTGCAGAAGAGACATTATATAATTGGAAAAAAAACTACTGAATTAAATCACTCCTTATACTTATACTTAAAGACGTTTTGACCTCAGAATGGAAACAAGGAGATATGTTTTGTTGGGGAAGAAGTATTGTTTTTATTTCCACAGGAGACGAAAAGCTATGGATACCATTAAGATTAATAAAAATTAGATTCAAATAGGAGCAGACAGCTTAGTCATTCAATCCCAACTAATTTATAAGACTAATAAATATTTTTCATATGATCAGTTATCATCTGCCAAAATGGACATTTGTCAAAGTTAGGGTTGGTGCAGAGTTTCGTTTTTGTCTTTCCAGGAGAATAAAAGCATCCAACTAATGACTCTGAAAACCACTGGACAAATAAGACATTTAAAGAAGGGAGAATCATCCAGAGAAAATATCCCAATAAAAACAGTAATTTGGCTTAATAGTATAGAATATTTCCAATAGTATAAAATCTTATAAATCTTCCCAGATGTTTGTTTTTGCTGTTCTTTTCAGACATACAAGCTAAATGGTCTTTTTGTAGTCCAAATTCATTTAAAAATTCAAGTTAGCTTTAGAGTTGGAGCATGGCTCTTTCCTTATCTAAACTCAAACATGCTTGGTAAAGGAAATTAAAATCTCTGTCTTATGTCAGAAGAGTCACATTGTATAGGACATAAGAAAAACCAAAAGTGTTGGAGCTCCTTAAGCCAATGGTCTTTTAGATACCAGCCCACTTTGTTTGTGGTCTCAGGTTCTATAATTGCAGACAAAAACCATGCATAGCCCTCTTTTCTTCTGGATTCAGTTCCCAATTCTCAGCACACACAGAGGGCTGTGAATCACTACCCTTACTGTAAATTTATCTTCAAATAAATAAAGCTTTGTTATACTTCATTTCGAACTATTGTGTAATTCTTTGATATGACTGTACAAAAGTAAGGGACTAGTCTATTACCATTAATTTAATAATCTTTTGGTTATATTTTGGCTCTTTAAAACTTTTCTTAATGTATAAATACTATTTCAAAATTTATAATATATATGTATACATGTATATTTAAACCTTCTGTCATGATATTAATAACCATATGTAGTACTAACTAATTCCTGTACATGATTTTGGACTTGAGTCTGAAGCAGGTAATCAGGAATTAAGCTTGTAGATCCCAGATACACTTAATAGATTGTGATCCTTTATCCTCTCTGAGATCTGCTGCATATGACATTTAAAATGTTAAGATTTTTACAGCAAACTGTGACAATTCCTAACAGTGACCTCCAAAGTCTCTAAAAGAATGATGGGCCTCCACAACAATGATTACACCTGGATTGTGATAACAGCACTAAACTGACAAACTCCACCCAAAAGTCAGTTTCAGATGACAAACCACTAAGGACAATTTCAAGGCAGTTACCTAAGATGGTCCAGCATTACAGACCATTCCAGCCAGAACTTCAGATAAGCCTTGCACTTTCCCATCATACTGAGACTGGATAAAAGCTAACTCTCCCAGGATTTGATCTTTATATAATTTTGGGCATCTCCTAAAGAAGCCATTGCCCCCAGACAACAGGAAGTAATTTTAAGACCATGACATCCACATCCCCAAGACGTGGGGTAGGTTTTTAGTTATTCAGTGTATGCTTATCATTATTTAAAGGGATTAGTTACATGCTGTTATTGATCATGGTAAGGAAGGAAACTAAAGAAAGGAGATTAGATTCTAGTATCTTGTTCTGAAAAGAAAAATCGGTGTATAGAAATGACAGGATAAAAGGATAGATGATTAAATTTGCTTTTAAACTAACAAAGCTGCTGCTAGTCTCAAATATTTTACTTTGGTATGGATTTTTGTATATTAATACAAATTTAAGGCTATTTTTGTTGTGCTGTATATATGTTTCTATCTTGCTTAATATATTTTTGTATATTTATACAAATTTAAAGTTATTCTTGTTATTTTGTATATGTGTTTCTAATCTTGTTTAATATATTTTTATATTGACAGAAATTTAAGGCTGTATTTGTTATAATGTATATATGCTTTTATTGTTATTTAAGGTATTGTACCTATGCAACTCATTTGAAAATTTAAAGTTCTAGTACTTGAAAGCTATTTAGGATAATAAATACATGTTAATAGTTAATCATCTATAATAATCTAACTTATAGATAGTCATGTTAGATGTGTTTTCTAGGTCAAATAGAAATAGATTGATGGTTTTTAAACTCTTCAGAGACTCACATAATATGGCCATTATCCTGTTTTGATAACATAGGGCTTTTCTTGACAGTGAGACATATCTGTTCCCAGCAATGCCAATTTACTTCAGGAGTATATGATGAGCATCCAAGAATCTCCAGATGGAGTTTGCTTTCAATGTGGTGAGACTGAAAATTTTGGCAAGGATCTGCCCTTGCCTCTAATGCTGACAATATGCTATCCAAACTTGACAAGATGGACACAGAAAAGGCAACTGCCAAACTTTGCCAAAACAAGGTAGGGAAATTCTTCAAAAATTTCTCCTTCACAAAATGTCTGTCAGATATTCTAGCCCTGTATGCTGAATATGAATGCCCCAACATTGAAGAAGAAACTTGGGGTAATTGTCCAGGTATATAATTATCTCTGTCATTTCTATAGTTTTGGAATTTGCTTGCTCTGCACTTCATGTTTACTCAGGTAATATTATATCTTTCTCAATCTCTGATTGTGTTGAAGATCAGATAGTTATAGTTACAGTTTTCCTTGGTTGTGATAG
Organism: Bramus lutescens; assembly: GCA_001685075.1. Lineage (NCBI taxonomy): Eukaryota > Metazoa > Chordata > Mammalia > Rodentia > Cricetidae > Bramus > Bramus lutescens. The sequence goes on from LOEQ01009576.1 coordinate 16,518, forward strand.
AAAGTAGATTAGACATAAATCTTTGGACTCAGCAAGATATGATAAGAGAATATTTTCTCTGAATTTGAAAATACTAATAGATTGGACATAGTAGATATATTTCTTACTGATAATTTTTCTAAAAACTATATAGCTTTACCATGTTAGAATTAAAACCTGTCCATTTTATTTAGACAAAAAGGGTTATATTGTGGGAGAATTGTTTATATGGCCATTCCGCTGTGTTAATAAAGCAACCTTGAATTAAAGGAGAGATTGTGGGATTGGCTGACTGGGATTAGCCATAGAGTTGTTGGAAGACTAAGGAGGTCTGAGGGAGAGGGACAGAAAGAGAGAAGGAATTGCTGAGGGGATTTCCAGAGTTCGTTAATGGAGAAAAGCATAGAGAGAGGGTCATCCAGTCAACTCTTTATTGTTCCTTAGATTTGTCAGGTCTTTATCTCAATTTATACCAGAACTCTTTAGGCAAATGTTATAATTACTATTTAGAGAGTCTTTATACATGTGTGCAACATATTCAGACATTTTGTTATTTTGTAAAAAATCAATGGGCCAATTAAGTTGTCACCACTAGGTGCTGATGCCAATTAGAGAAGTTATAATGGAGAAATCAGCTTGCATTTGGAAAGAAGAATATATTGGCAAATTTACTTGTATATGGGCTCAAAAATGTTCATAAGCATCCCAAGAATCAAAGAAATGTACTGTACACTATATAATTTGCATGTGTGTGCGCAAACATTTTTATTACCACAACAATCTATTGCTTGTGATATGTATCCTAAAGCAATTCCTTAGAAAAGGAATAATAACAGCATAGTGGTTATTCTACATATGGGACATATGGGTACTTGACTGAAGTCTGCAAAAATTCAAAAAAAACAACTCTGAACTCTGGCTCTCCAGGAAATTTATTTACTGATACTTCTGCTATCCTTTCTGTTTTCTTTTAAGAAGCAGATGAAGTCCTTGGCAAATGTGTTTATTGACAAGACTGTGACCATATAAGGAGTCCAATGCCTCAGGCCCACAGGAATGGCAAAACCTTCCCATGATACATGTGTGGATGGTAATAGTATGTACAGAGAGTATCCACCACAGCTTCATCCTCCAGGATGTTTACAGCCTGAGATTAATATCTTCCCTAGAAAGATCTCCTATCAAGATTAGCTAAACCTTCCTTCACGCCCTTCAGCTGCACACAATAAAGTAACCTCCTCCTTCAGTATAAAGTAAACATGCTAAGTTTCCCAGCTGCCGCTGGTACATTTCCATAAGAGCCCATGACCTACCCCATCCCAGCATCTGTACGTGTGTCTCTGTCTGTCCTTTCTTCATTCTTTTACCACTCCCATTATTAGGTTTACAACCCCAAAGCTGTGCCGCTTCTGGCACTTTCTTTGCATCAACATGAATTAATGTTAGCTACTTCATAGTTAACACTTCACGAGTCCACAAAAGAAAGCCACATATAACAGAGCCATGAACACCAAAGGCACCAAATAAATACTAGCAACATTCTTAACACTTGAGTGACCAAGGATAGGGACATGGAATCATGTGAGGAAATATTTAAAATGTCCTCATATTTTCAGTGTTTTATTACTCACTTCCCAATGCACCTTTAAAAGAACTGCTATTTGTACAATCTATTAGAGCATGCAGCTTAACTCATTTGAAAGAGCATAGTGTGAGGCTTTTAGAGATCTAGAGGTGGGTTCAGGTTTCCTTACCTTTCAGTTTCCATAATTTTGCTTTGAAAAGATTACCACACATTTTACACTTTCTTCCTCCCAGGGTTGTCATAAGATGAAATGTCTTATAAATTATAAAATGCTATAGCTCTCACACATCTTTTCTTGGAGCAGATGTGTATAAATTATGAATAAAAACACTATTGCAAATAAAAGGAATTATTACAGTTGTATATTTTAGATGTGTTGTTTTGATGTATGCATCCTCATAGGTTAGTGTATTTGCTTGTGTAGAAAAAAAGTTGGTTTGAAAGAACCCATATATGCGTGCTTGCAAGAATCAAATGTAATGTATTGGAAATTATTTTGGAAAGTTTGTGCTATGACAATATCTTATAGATGAAGAAAAATTTTAAATTACCTAGAATACCAAATCATCTGACAGATTCTACTACAATAACTGGGTACATCTTGCCAAAATCCAGCAGCCATTCATCAGTTTTTAGAGGCAGTGTACAACATAAACCCATAGATATTTAGACACATGATGATCTTGGAAAAATGTATCAGGCTTATGTATAGCTATTTAATAGATACCATAAATATAACATTCTTATATTTGAGACATTTTGAATATTTGGGGACTGTATAAGTTGTGTTTCCTTCTGGTTTTGATTTAAGATATACATATCCTGTGTGGTTTGGGTTTAAGATGACATATCCTATGTGATTTGAGGAGAGATGATTTTGTTAGATATCTCTTTTGTTTATTTATCAGAAATCCATTTTTGTATCCAATGTGCTAAGCCTGTTCTGTCAGGCCTTACTTATCTGTGCAGACTTCCACCATCCTGATTTGTATCAGAAATTTGTGCTCTAGATATTCTGAACATTTTGCCATTTCCTGAGCAATCTTGTTCTCTCTCTTTATGAATGTGTTTTCCCTCTGCATGTAACAATCATCCATAATTGCATGCATCTTCTTTTTCTACTCTAGCAAATCTACATCTCCTTGAGACTGTGATGTTACACTCCTATGGATTTTCTCAGGAGGACCATGGCAAGACAGGTGCATTGACTTGATGCCACAAACTTTGTGTATTTCATGACAACTCAGAGATAATTTACAGTTTCTCCTTTATGTACTTATTAAATATTAGAGGAGCTGTGATTCTGAGGTGGAAAATGACATATTCTGTGTAATAATATTAATAAATAGGATTTGAAGTCAGACTGCTCCAACTCTAAAGCTTATTCTATGACATCTTTATTATAAAAATGAAATAAAATAATGCCAGAAGATGAAGAAGTCAAGTCTACACCTGTTTTCTGAGCCTGGAGTTTTAGATTTCTGTGTTTTATTGATGTAACCTGAGGCCAGCATAATGGCAAGGAATCACAGAGGAAGCCAAACAAAGGGGAATAGTAAAACACATGTGATGTACTTAGAGGTTGGATAATAGTGTGAAAAGATTTAAGAGTAGTTGGAGTGAGGGTATAGAAGAAAGTTCGGGTATAGAAACTTTTACTTAATCTAGGGATGTACATAAATGTGGCCCACTAATAATAACTAAAATGAAAATTGAAAATAAGCAGAGATAAGATGATTACACTATTAGGAAATGGATTAGACACACAGAAGATAAAAACCTAGCATGAGCTCACACTCAATTATTCCTCAAAATTCCTTTGAGGACAGTACCATTCTTTTGGGAGAACACTGAGAACTCTATTCAAATGTCAGTTCATCTTCCCCAGTGATTCCAACCTTCTGTACTAGTTTTCAAGTTATAGGTGTCTGCTGTATCCACAGATGTTGAGGGCATGCCATCCATGTTTCTGCATGAGACTCAGAGGAAGCTGTAATTGTTGATCCATGAAAGGTGAATTAACTCGGGCAGAATCAGGTGATAGTAAACACACACACACTTCTTCAACCACCAATATGAACAAAATCTTTTTATTTTGTTGTTACCTCAGGCATCTAGTAAAGTTGTATACCTCTTAAAGTATGTTTATCACTCATAACATCTCATTTGTTTATTTTTAATCAAAAATTCATTTTTCATACAATAGATTTTGATCAAATTTGTCCCTTTCAACTCCTTTCAGATAATTTCCCCCACTGAACCATCCAGCTTCTTGTTCTTTTTCTTTCTCAAAAAAGAAAAAAAAAGCAAACAAAAGAAAATTAAAATCAACAAAGAAACAATAACAACAAAATCCACAATAATCTTTAAAAAAACAAACAAGCGAAAAGCCCTCAAAATACATGAAGTCTCTTTTTTATTTGCTAACCACTACTGGGCTATGGGGTATGAGATCTGATCTTAGAGTGTTGTTAATATACCAATATCATTCTATTTGGGAATACAAATTTTCTTTCTCCCACTAGGTATCAAGTGCAAATAACTTCTTGGTAAGGAGTGAGACTTTGTGGCCACTTCCCCTTCTCAGTGCTGTGTTTTGTCTGGCTTGTATAGGTCTTATACATGCAATGTTAGCCACGTTGTGTCTAGAACTCTGCTTTCATGAAGTTATCCAGCACCTCTGACTTTTTCAACCTTTCTGCCTCCTCTTTGTAATAGGTAAATCAGACTTAAGAAGAGAAATTTGATAAAGCATGGTGAAGGCTGAGTGATATAAAGATGCTCACTTTCTACCATTGTCAGGTTGTGGGTCTTTGTGTTAATTGCCACCTACTAGAAACTTCTATGATGAGATCTGGATAATGCACTTGTATTTGGGTATAGTAATATATCATTAGGATTCATTATTGTTATGTTTTTTTTTAGCATTATTGGGTTTTCCTCTAGGCCCATAATCTATCCAGTCTCAGGTTCTTAGCTCCTTTAGCAGTGTCAGGTATGGATTTCATCTCATGCAGTGGACCCTAAATCCAATAAAAAATAGTTGGTTACTCCTACAATATATGTACCACAGTTACACCAGTACATCAAACAGGCAGGTTGCTGTGGTAAGTTACAAGACTTATAACTGGGTAGTTTTGATGATTTTTTTTTCTTCTCTGGCAGTGTACATATTTTGCTTTTATTGAACTATGAAATTTTCTTTGTTTCCTACCCTTCCAAACTTCTTCCTTCTATTCTCTTGTTACCCCAAATTGTTGTATGGGGCCGCTTGTTTGTTTCCCTTCACCCTGACATGAAATAACCACACAAAACCTATATTATTTGCAATACTGTTTGACCAATAGCTTAAGCATATTTCTACCTAGCTCTTGCATCTAGAATTAACCCATTTCTATTATTTTATATTTTACCATGAGGCTCATGTCCTACCAATAAGGTTCCAGCTGGCAGCTCGCATCTTTTCTCTCTGGCGGCTCCATAGTATCTCCTGATTCCACCTTCTTTCCTCCAGCTTTCAGTATAGTTTTCCCTGCCTGCCTTGATTCTGCCCTGTCCAAGCCCAAAACAGCTTCTTTATTCATTAACCAATAAAAGCAACACATAGATAGATGATTTCCCACACCATTTCCCCTTTTCTGTTTAAATAAAAAGGAAGGTTTCAACTCTAACATAGTAAAATTACATATAATGAAACAGATATTAAGCAAAAATTCCATTTACAACATTTATATCTACTTTATCTTTTAAAGAAAAACTATAACTATAGCTATCTGTTCTTCAACTCCATCAAAGACACCAGAAGGTTATAATATTACCTAACTAAACAGAAGTGCATTGTAGGCAACTTCCAAAACTCTAGAATTGACAGAGACATCTTGCTGCATGGACAGTCATCCAAAACTCTTTTGTATCATTGGAGCATCCATCTTCAGCCTGCAGGCTCATAATATTCAGCAGACTTTTCCGTAAAGCAGGAAATTTGAAGATCTGTTCTGCTTTGAAATGGCAAAATCCATTAGTTGCTTTCTTCTCTGTCCTGCAGAATGTCTCACAGATTCTTTCATGTAGCAGGAACCCCAAAGTACCATCTCAACTTTAGGCAAGTTAAGCAGTCATTTCTTGTGGGTCTGCATGTCCAGTTCATACAGTAGAGCATCAAGCAGTCCAGGCAAGAGTAGTTTCTTGCCCTAATGACTAACAAACTCCATAAAAAGCCTCTTCAGTGCCCATAATTTTCCCAGAATAGCTTGGTGCTGCCAGGAGCAAATGTGTCTCACTGTCATGAAAAGTCATAAATTTTTAAACATTTTAAATGCCATATTCCGAAGGTCTATGAAAGATTTGAAGAATACCTACCTAACTGAAATCTCTCTATATATATCTAGAAAACCTAACCAACATGACTACAGGCTATGACTATTATAGATGACTATCTATTAACTTGTATTTCTTAATTATACATTATATTTTTAAATGAATGGCATAATCACAATATCATAATCAACAGCAGAATTATACATTTAACAAAACTGACCTTAAATTTGTATCAATAAAAAAGATTCTTAGCAATGCAAATTCCTATAGCACATCCCTCTTTAAGTGTAAACAAACATTTACAAATAATCATTTAGGGAATTTGGGCATAGTTCCCTCCAAACTGCTTAATGCTTTTGGTTCGGCAAAGTAAAGTTTTGGGGGTGTTCTCATGAACCTTTCAGGGTGTCTTGGTGCATCAAACCACATTAGTATGGAAGAAATCCATAGGCTCTTATCTTCTGTGGAAACAAAAGTAGAACCTCTTTAAGCAACATTATCATTAGACCCATATTTTGAAGCCACAACACCTTAAAGATATCTATATCTATATCTATATCTATATCTGTATCTATATCCATATCTATCTATCTATCTATCTATCTATCTATCTATCNAATGAAATGTCTCTCTGTACTTAGCTCCTTCACAGTCAAAAATTCAAAGAAAATGCAATAATGTACATAATTCAGACTCTCTGTGTATATTCCATTTTTGTGTGGCTTATTTTTCTTACTCTTAATTTTTCTACAAGTTTAATATTATTTCATAATCTTTATTCCTCTAATCTATGTCTGTACTCTTTTATATTACATTTACTGTCTCTTTACTTTTTTCTTCTCTCTCCCAAGCCTACATATATTTTTAAGCTCATTGTGACTCATTTAGAGGTCTTTTATGTATGAATCTATCCTATTGTGCATCTGTAATCCTTTTCTGTCCTGGAGAGCTTTCAAAATGGTAAGCTGCTTGGTCACAGCAGCCCTGGGTGCTGGCTCCTCCTTTCTCTGCCTCTCAAAATGGCAGAGGTATCATTACTGCCAGCTCTGGGACTGCCAGGTAGGAGCCATTCTCACTACTTTAACACTAAGAAGGAGTGCACAGCACATAAATCCTTTTTATCTAAGTAATAGCTGAATATGCCAGGCAGAGCACTGTGTGGCCTGGAAATAGCTCTGTGTGTGGCAGTGGGAATCTGCCATGCTCTCCTGCCTGTGTACTCCTAGCACACCTGATCCCATTGCCTGCCCAGCCAGGTGATGCTGACCTGTGGGCATGGTCTCAGCCACTTTCCTACTAACCCCAAGTGGGCCTACAAGCATCCAGGCCCACAAACTCCATTCTCGTTCTCTGTAGCTGAACCTCCCAAAAGAGTCAGAGCTTTTTGTGCTGGTGAACCAGAAAGATACAGCTTTGAAACTGAGTGGGCTTTTTTCTTTTGCTAGAACTGCTGATTCAGGAAGACCTCTCTTAAAGGAGCCACCAGCAAACAGAGCAAGAGGCTGTGTTAAACTCTTTTTTTTTGTTTCTAGAATTCTTTTTCAAGCTTTCTCAGGTTTTATGTGGATTTAACTGTCACATGTTGAAGTATCAATTTGTTTCTGGAGTCTATTTCTTTATTCCTAGCTGCTCAGACCAGAAATAATCACACAAACTACATTATTTGCAATACTGTTTGGCCTGTAACTTAAGCATATTGATAGCTAGCTTTTACATCTAAAATTAACTCATTTCCATTATTTTATATTTTGACATGAGGCTCATGGCCTACTGGCAAGGTTCCAACTGACAGCTCACATCTTTCCCCTCTGATGGATCCATGGCATTTTCTGACTCCACCTTCTTTCTCCCAGCATTCAGTTTAGTTTTCCTTGCCTAGCTCTAATTTGCCTGGTGCAGGTTCAAAACAGCTTCTTTATTCACTAACAAATAAAAGCAGCACATATACAGAAGGGCCTCCCACACCATTTTTGTTTAAACAGAAAAGGGAAGGTGATGTGGGGTTCCCCTTTGTCTGCTGTGAATATCATTGATAATAAAGAAAGTGTCCTGGGCCTGGCAGGGCAGAATAGAAGTAGGTGGGAAAAACTAAACTGAATGCTGGGAGAAATAAGGTAGATTCAGAGAGAAGCCATGGAGCCGCTGCAGGAGACAGAGATGTTGGAACCTTGCCAGCAAGCCTTGTGGTACAATATAAAATATTAGAAATGGATTAACCAATGTTATAAGAGCTGTCCAATAAGAAGCTAGAGCTAATATGCCAAGCAGTGATTTAGTTAATACTGTTTCTGTGTGGTTATTTAGAGTGTGGACTGCCAGGAATGAATAAGCAACCTCTGGCAAGAGCCCCTGCTCCAGATTTACTCAGGACATTTTGTCTTTTTCTACTTCTTATTTAGATTCATGTATGTCTCTCTTAGGGTCCTCTTTGTTGTCTAGGTTCTCTGGGATTGTAGACTGTAGGCTGGTTTTTCTTTGTTTTATGTCTAAAATCCAGTTATAAGTGAATACATTATATTTCTTTCTGAGTCTGGGTTACCTCACTCAATATATTTTTCCTAGATCCATCAATTTGCCTGCAAATTTCAAGATGTCATTATTTTTTTACCACTTTGTAATACTCCACTGTGTAAATGTACCACATTTTCTGTATCCATTCTTCAGTTGAGGGGTATCAAGGTTGTTTCCTGTTTCTGGCTATGACAAATAATGTTGCTATGAACATAGTTGAGCACATGTCCTTGTGACATGATTGAGTATCCTTTGGATATATATCCAAAAGTGGTATTGCTGGGTCTTAAGGTATATTGTTTCCTAATTTTCATAGAAACCACCACACTGATTTTCAATGTAGCCATACAAGTTTGCCCTCCCACCAGTAATGGAGGAGTGTTCCCCTTATTCCACATCCTCTCCAGCATAAGTTGTCATCAGTGTTTTTGAACTTGATCAATGTGACAAGTGTAAGATAGAATCTCAGAGTTGTGTTGATTTGAATTTCCATGACAGCTAAGGATGTTGAACATTTCCTTAAATGTCCTTTAGTCATTTGAGATTTGTCTGTTTAGAATCCTCTGTTTTGGTCTGTAATCTATTCTTTATGAGATTATTTGTTCTTTTGATGTAAAATTTTATGAGTTCTTTATCTATTTTGGAGATCAGGCCTTTGCCTAATGTGGGGTTTATGAAGATCTTTTCACATTCCATAGGCTGCTGTTTCATCTTGTTGACCATGTCTTTTGCTTTATAGAAGCTTCTCAATTTCATGGGGGTTCCATTCATCAATTGTTTCTCCATGTGTCTGTGCTATTGAGGTCATATTTAGGAATTGGTCTCCTGTTCCAAAGCATTCAAGTGTACTTCCTATTTTCCCATCTATGAGGTTTTATTTTGAGGTCTTTGATGCACTTGGACTTGAGTTTTGTGCATGGTGATAGGTTTGGATCTATTTGTGTTTCTCTACGTGTTGATGTCCAGTTAGGCCATTTGTTGAATATGCTTCCTTTTTTTCTATTTTATATTTTTATCTTCTTTGTCAAAAATCAAGTATTCATATGTATGTGGATTAATTTCTTGGTCTTCAATTTGAATTTGATTCCATTGGTCCTCCTGTCTGTTTTTTTTTTTTTGCCAATTCCAGGCTGTTTTCATTACTGTAGCCCTATGGTAGAGTTTGAAGTTGGGGATTGTAACACCTCCAGAAGTTCTTTTATTGTTTTATTGTACAGGATTGTTTTGGTCCTCCTGAGTTTCTGCTTTTACATATGAAGTTTAGTACAGTTCTTTACAGGTCTGTGAAAAATTTTGCTGGAATTTTGATGGGCATCAAATTGAATCTGTAGATTGATTTTGGTAAAATTGCCATTTTTACTATGTTAATTCTATCTACTCAAGAGCATGAGTGATTTTTCCACTTTGTGGTGTCTTCTTCAATTTCTGCCTTCAAATATTTAAAGTTCTTGTCAAACGGGTCTTGTACTTGTTTGGTTAGAGTTACTCCAAGACATTTTGTGTTATTTGTGGCTATTGTGAAGTGTGATGTTTCTCTAATTCTTTATCACCTGTATAAAGATGGGATACTGATGTTTTTGAGTTAGTCTTGTGTCCTGCTACATCACTGAAGGTGTTTTTGAGTTGTAGGAGTTCCCCGGTGGAATTTCTGGAATCACATATGTAAACTATCGTATTATCAGAAAATAGTGAGAGTTTTGCTTCTTCTTATTCTGTTTGTGTCACCTTGATCTTTTTTGTTGTCTTATTGCTTTAGTTAGAATTTCAAATGCTATATTGAATAGATAAAGTGAACAACCTTTTCTTGTTTCTGATTTGAGTGGGATTGCTTTGAGTTTCTATTTAGTTTGATGTTGGCTGTTGGCTTGCTGTATATTGCCTTTATTATGCTTAGCTATGTTCAATCTATCCCTGCTCTCTCCCAGCCTTTTATTTTGAATGGGTGTTAAATTTTGTAGAAGACATTTTCAGCATCTAATGAGAATGTCATGTGTCTTTTATCTCAGTTTGCTTATATGGTAGATTACATTGACAGATTTTCATATGTTGAGCCATGTCTGTATGCATGGGATGAAGCCTGCTTGGTCAGGGTGGATGATTTTTCTGAAGTGTTCTTGGATTCAGTTTGCCAGTATTTTATTGAATATTTCTGCATCAATATTCATAAGTGTATGTGTGTGTGTACCTGATACCAGTTATCTCTGGGCAAGATGCTTGGTTCAGGGCTGAGAACTAGACTATTTATGTTGGTCACAGTTGTTACAAAAAAGTGAAATGTGTTTTAAGTTATAGAGGGCAACAAGGCTCATATTTGGGACTTCTACTCTAATAGGGGAACCACTTCTGTTGTTTTACTAACTTTAATTGTATTAAATAGGTCACAGCAACTCAAATTCTCAATGGAAAGAGCACCTACATAGCAAGGGAGTCTACAGCTTAAGAAGTACATGAGGCAGGAAATACAGAAAGAAAGACTAGATTCTAATGAAATAGTTAGAATCCCAAATCAGAACATGGATGGAGCACAATTTTCATAGAGATTACAGTGAAGGAGCCAATAAATCCCTCATTTATTTAGACAGATTGGGCTGTTCTCTAACATTATACTTTCAAAAGATTTTACCTAATACAATAATCTCGAAGGTTTCTACATTAGAAAGTCTATGTAAGAGAAATGGTAGAGATAAAGTTGACAAGACTTCAGGAGTCAGTTGGGGCTCTGGAGAGAAAAAATATACTATGACTTTGTGGTTAATATCCATGGCAGCAGGATAATCTAACACAGTTCATTTCCCACTGTCATGTTGTGCTGGGTTCCTCATTTTGTCCCTCCAGATTTATTTTCCTCCCAACTATTTCCACATGGTTTGGCCCCAGGACATTAACCTACCTAAGTTACAGGTACTAGCTCCTTTGCTTCCTAGCTGCTGTCAGGGTGTAGCTGATGAGGAGATACCAGAATGTATCTAATTCCATACTATGCACCTCCCGAGAACTGAATGTATCTGTGAAGGAATCATTGGTTTTCCCAAGGTAGCCTCATCTTTGCAAGTTTGTTATCGGGAGTTTGTTAGGGTGTCTTTCTTGTACTGTACTCTCTCTGATTATGGGAATTATACTTAAGCTCCTGCACTGTATTCTCCTTATACTGTACTATCTCTGATTACAGGAATTATAATTAAGCTCCTGCACTGTCCATCAGCATTCCTCTACTCCTTCCCGCATTCTTTCAGGTAGTCCTTTGGCAAATATATACCCTTAGAATTATCTAATTTCTTTGTGGACTATCAAAAAAACCTTATACACATGGTAATGTGTAAGTGGTTGTGTTCATGTCAGACCAATTTTTATTTAATATGTTTTGATTATATTTAACTTTCCTCTCCTAACTCTTCCTGTATCCATTCTCTACTTCCTCGCCACTTTTTTTTTACCCAAATTTGAAATTTAGTCTTTTTCTTTCTTTCCCATTGAGTTTAGTTTGTCATGTCCAGCTACTCTTGGGAGTTAGGCCTTCTTTGAATTTCTGAAGTGTGATCCCCCTGCTCTGTGGATTGCATCATTAAAGCAAGCTGATTATTTCTTCCAAAATCTCTCAAATATTAACAATTTTCCTGTGCCCCTCCCTTTGTCTGGTTTGTGTTTGTATGATTCTTCTGCATGTTATTATAATCTCTTTGAATTCATATGTGTAACTTCCCTGCTGTTTCTAGAAATTACTACTTCTTTGCAGTTTTCAGTTACCTTTGTCTCTTCCTGTCTTTATGCCCCTCCCTTTAGAAGATTCTATTGCCAAAACCACTACAGCCAGAGTAATAGGACATTAACAAACTGAAGGGATGGTTATCTTGAAGCTGAAACCATGCTGACTAGCCTTGATAGTAGTTTTATTTATTCCCACAACAATATCATGGTGTCAGCAGGTCAAGTAATATCTCCACTTTGCAAAAAAAATTCCCAAATGAGAAAACAATACAAAGTCCAAGTTCATACAACCAAAAGCTATTTCAGAACCTGAGTTTTTCAACTCCAGTAGCCATTTTCTTATTTAATCAACAAACCTTGGCGTATCTGACTTGGATAAATTTATTTAAAGACATTGTATTTTACTCATCTTTTACCTCTAAGCCAATATCTAGATCTTTTGGGAGCAGGCATAAAAAGAGGTGATCTTCCATTGGGAATTAGTAGCAATCAGGTGGTATTCCTAGAGAGATAAAGAAAAAAGATATATGTAGATGGGTAAATGAAGTAATTGAGATTTTGTATATGAAGAGCCAGTCAAGATAAATAGCAAAATAAGAGGGATTATGAATATGTTAGTACACCTTAAAACAACAAGCAGTTTCACATGATTTATGTAGTTGGGACAGGCTAAAACCTCACTAGTGTAATAGTTGATTCATTTGTCTTAGCAACTGTCCTGTTATTGGCAATCAATAATGCAGCTAAGATGATTGATGGCTTTGTTTTCTCAGCTGATCTAAATTATTTATTTGACATGTTGCCTGTTGGCAGATGTAAGGAAGCCAATGACAATACATTTGCATGGCTTGATGTAGAACTGGGAGGAAAAATGCCCTGTCCTTGATCTTTGATCATGTGATACAGAGAAGGATGAACTGTGCAGGAATATCATGCCATGAGCTGTGCATATGGAGATGAATGGAGCTTCAGGGTCCTGAAAGTGTTATTCCAGGTTGCATGAAGATCTTCATTAACTTTAGAAGCCCAGTTCATGGGCAAATATCTGACTTCCATGGAGAAGATAAATGGGGCCAGGGTTTCAAACATCACATCCTGCTATGATTTGTGTACTAAGATGATTTTGTTTCTCAGTTGGTGTGGTTCCTTAGAACAGGAACTATATCTTATTTATGTTGATGGTTCTGGTCTCCACACAGAGTAGTTGATACATGCTTGTTAATGAATGAAAGAAATGAATGAATGAAGGAAAAACAAACAAACCACAGAAAAAAATGAAAACGAAAACCAATTACAACTTTTGCCTTGGGTTCACATGTGACTAATCTTATAAGTGAAGTGCTGCTTTGGTAAGAGGTTATAACCTAGGAATGATGGGCAAAGTGCTCAAGTATTTTGAGTTTCTGGATTTTTAATGCAGAATGAGGAAAAAAGGAGTTCACAAAATTATAATAGAATTTAAATTCAAATATAAAAATATTGAAAAACTTTACAAACTAATTAAAAATTATATTAATAAACTGGCTTTATTATTTTGAAGCCTTCATTTGCAAGGGTTCCCAGCTTTTATGGTAGAAATCAGCTCTTCATGTCTGACCTCAAGCTACCATAAAGATTAGGAAGCAGACTTGGAAGTTTCTAAATATTTAACAACAGGCTCCTGTGAACTGGCTTCCCAGGGGTAACTGGGCGAGATGAAGGGTTTCAGCTTAGATAAGTGAATTTTGTGATGCTTCTGGAAATTTGTTGATCTATTGAATAGTTCTATTGTGACAGGAAAAGAAAGTAGAAAATATCCCATGGGAATAGATTGAGATGTCATTTCCATGCCAGAAGGAGTTGCAACATGCTTATGGGGGATGACGTGCTCAGAAAGCATTTCTCCCTTAACTCATGTGAAGATGTTTCAGTGAGAAATGCTCTCAACTGAGCAAGCCCTCAGCATTGGCCAGAAAAGGACATGGCATCCTCAGGAACTGAAGTCAGAGACAGTTGTGTACTGTCTTGTGGGTTCCGGGAGCTGACTCCCTTCTTGAATTTCTTCATCTAAGTCAAACTTATTACTCTGGCTACAAACTTCTCTGTACACGGGAATCACACTGGAGCTTCTACAAGTATATTCATAAGCGACAGTAAAACCCTTCACTTCACTGACTTGTGATAATGTCTGGCATCAGGATTTTCAAACAGTGGCTATGATGCATGGCTATTAGGACTCATGATGTCACCTTTGAGGCTTAAGAGACAGTTTATTTTACACCGTTCCTCTAAACTCAAGTGGAGAAGGGACTGTGGATGATAATACTGCATCTCTATCAAGAAAAGAAGGATGATGGTATGGTGGGACCAGAAAATAAACATCTCCAAATTTAAGATCTCATAAGTAGAGCATGTGTTTCTGAGTATGGTTATATTATGAAATGGTTTAAATTTGTAAACAGATAATCAGGATATAAATGACAGTGGCATACATGGATAGTTTGTTAGTCATATGTCGGGTTGTTGAGATGAAGTGCCTTTCAAAACTTTGGAACAGAAAAGCACAACTCTAATACGGCATTAGAGCAAAGGGTCTCCACTTGAGTGAAGGTCACTTAAGGCTTATGCTGCCACTGATGTGGTACAATATGGTTCTGAGTTCTGATGTGGCAAGGGTGACAAGCTCTCAGTTGACTGAGACTCACATGTGGGTCCCAAGAGGTTCACTTTGCCCAAATGAGAAAGGAACATCATTGTAAGAAACTGAACATTTTGGCATGGTTTGTTACTGCAGCAGACCCTCACCCACCCACTCTGATTCAGCAGAGAAACCAGAGTATAAAGAAGGCTCCATGAGTGCAGTGCGGAGCTGACCAAACTACTTAGTTCTCAGTGTGACTCCTGAGTTGATGACGGCAATGGGATCGAGTGGGATTTTTGTTCTCTGGGTCACGCTGCGGCCAGTTGATGACTGACCATGAGTGAAGACAGAAAATGTACTTGCCTTGATATTTGCTTTGATTTGTACTTCATTGGGCACTTAGAATAATTCACTTTGTCCCTCAAATTTATATTGCATTTTTTGATGCACACCTACTATATGATGTGTGGTATCAGTTCCCTGTTAATATCCTTATGGACTCAGTACAGTCACAGATAGGTAGATGTGTCTCAGTGAAAGCTTTAGTGGTTGCACTGCTCTCCTCTCTTGGTAGGGTGACCTGTGGCTTAGAATTATAGTGACTGAATGTGAATGAGATCTGGGACTTTTTCTTTTTCTTTACTTTTCCCATTCAAATGAAACGAATACTCATTGTAGCAGGAAGGCAGACAAGGTTATTACCAGTGCAGCTGAGAACAATTAGTTCTTATTTGCTTAACACCATTTCTTAATGTGTGATTGTAAAACTTTTCACAGGATGTTTTAAATGCAATCAATTTTTCATTGTGGTTCCTAATAATTCAAAGAGCCTGGCATTTGCAATCAAGCCAACTGTGGTCGATACCTATTTTCTCTTAGTTAAAAAGGAATTTAACTCATGGACAAAAGTGGTGGCTTCTGGAACTCATTTTGTGTGTTTATTATTTTGTGAAACTGCACCCAGATTTATGAGATTTCAGGAAATACTGTCTCACGTTATGGACACCCAAACTTAATGCATGTCGAGAGTCAGTCCAGTAAGAACTCACAGCTTGTCACTGCTGCCTGATGAAAGAAATCTGTTGGGTGCTTTACATCTCTGCATAGCAATTCCTCACTTTTAAAATGAGAGAAATGTCCTTGGACAAGGAGATGTCCCCAGCTTCTTCATTGAGCATCTGTGGAGAGGGTACCTCAAC
>LOEQ01009576.1:58957-69569 GCA_001685075.1 Bramus lutescens
TTTTTGATAGGGCAGGATTTAGATAGGTGGAGTAGACTGAACAGAATTCTGGGAAAAAGAAAGCAGAGTCAGGCAGATGCCATGACTCTCCTCTCCGAGACAGATGTTGGATAGATTCATGCAGGTAAGCCACAGTCAAGTGTCAATACAGATATTAGAAATGGGTTAGATCAATATGTGATAGTTAGCCAATTAAGGACTGGAGATAACGGGCCAGGCAGTGTTTAAATGAAGACAATTTGTGTGTTGTAATTTTGGGTGTTAAGCTAGCTGTGCGGGAGCTGGGTGGGACAAAAAGCAGGCCTGCTCCCCTATCACTACAGGGAATCGTACAAATTAGGAAAGCACTCTACCAACTATATCCCTATCTATTCAATTGCATATTTATGGTTTTTAATTTTCCTTCTTTATCTTGTGCTGCTATAAGTGTGGAGTTGGGACCCTGTGACTCTTGAACACAGCTAGTTCTCCCATCCTGGCAGCGTTCCCTTCCAGGAATCCCCATCCTGATCTTTGGATGTGATTTGAACAGTGCTAGCATGAGACACTGTAATTTGTCTTGTAAATGAACTTGACAATATTCAACCACATAGCTTGTAAGGATGAAATGGCTTTTCCCTAACTGAGTTTTTTTTTCATTTGATAGTTATAGTCATGTTTTAAGTAGAAGTTAAAGAACCTCAACACATAACAAATATGTAAAGACATGTCTACCCGTTGCAGTGCGATTTTAGATTCTCAGAAGCTAGACAATCCCTGGAACTATCACTAAGAGGTAAACTCCAGCTGTGGGAAAGGACATGAAAATAAGAAGGAGACCACTAGGAAATAGGGAGGGGAATGGGATAGGATATGAAGGGGCAATAGTGAGGCTAGATATGATCAAAGTACATTATACTTTGTATGAGAATGTCCTTTGTAAAATTAATATACTAGAATTAAACACATAAACAGAAAGTCCATTCAGAATATATTATCATTCTAATTTCAGCACACCTTTAACATAAAGTATCATATTTTAAATCTTTTAAAAATGCAAACAATGAGATGATCTGCATACAAAATCAGTAAATACAGAGTTTTGTACACTCCTGCCAACAGGAGTGAGGCTTATCTTTCTATAGAGCCAGAGATTCCCCAAAATCACATTGAGAGGCACTTCAATCAAAACTCTGTATAGGAAAGTTTCTCATGTTCAGATGCATTTAAAAATATTTTCTTGAATTTTTTCATCTTTTCTTGAGGAACAATGTGTGTATTTTGGAAAACACCCTGTCTTTCTTTCAAGAAAGACATTCAACTAAAAAATACTATATATATATATACTTATAAATTATATATATTATATAATTTTATTTGCTTTACTTTATTTAAATTGCATATATATAATTGAAATCTTTTTTCTGTCTCTAGCCTCTTCCAGGTACCCTACCTTGATAGCCTGTTTTTCTTTTATTATTATTGTTGCTTATAAAGGTATATGTGCATACATATAAATATAAACTGCTCACTTTATTTTTGTTATTTGTATGCATATGATTTCAGGGTTGAGCATTTTACATTAGATAACCAATAAAAGGCCTCCATGGGAGATGTGGCCTCTTATTGGTTACACAATATAGATAATTTTCTCAGTAGTCCTTAGTTACCTGTAGTTCTTTTTCCAAGGGTAGGGCCATAAAATTCACCCCTTTCCAGGTTAACATTTCCATTGATATTTACCATTGTTCTGGTCTTTATGCAACCATTTCTGGGAGGTACTGTTTAATGATACATTTCCTGTTATTTTGTCCCTTATAATCTTTCTCTTCTTTCTTCTATGATGTTTCCTGAGCCATAGATGTAGAAAATGTGATGTAGATGTGCAGCATGAATAATAAAAACCCAGAGTCAGATATTGGGGTTCAACCCCCAAACCAGAAAAGCAAAGCAGCCAAGCCACTAGAGAAGTCTTATCTGTACCAAGATTGGGCAACCATAGACTAAGCAGACAGCACCTTTCTCCTCTCCTTTTATATTCCCTCTAGTGCTGGGATTAAAGACATATGACTCTAGTACTGGGATTAAAGGTATAGGCTACCACCACCTGGATTTATTTCTGCATTGATCTTGTATAGCCCATGGTGGCCTTGAACTCATAGAGATCCAACTGACTCTGTGTCCCAAATCCTGGGATTAAAGGCGTGTGTCACCATTGCCTGACCTCTCTAGTGGCTTTAGCTATGCCTCTTGTCTTCAGGCAAGATTTATTTATCAAAATATAAATAATACATCACTACACAGATGTGTCCTTTGGGATGGGAATCCCTACAATTTATTAATCTTTTCATTGTGTTCATTTTGGTTTTGAGTGGTGGTCTCCATTTGCTGTAAGGAGAGGCTTCTTGGGTGGTATGTGGTAGCAACACTTACCCATACATATAAGGACAAGATTTAGAATATGTCAAGGAATTGTGCTGGTTTACCAAAGTGATAGTAGTAGATGCTTTTCTATGATTCATGTTCTCACCAGCTCTGGAAACTGGCTAGTTTTCTAGGACCAGGTATAATTTTCCTTTTGTTGAATGAGCTTTTAATCCAATTAGACAGTGTTTTGGTTACCACCAGCATGTAAGTACCACTTATTATGCCTTGAGAGATCTTTTATATCAGGTCCTTGTGATTTTCAGGTGTTGTGGCTATGTGGGACTGTTTAATTGCTTCCTTTGCTAGCTTGTGTTCTAGTACCACTGTAGCTAGGATACAAGAAGGAGGCTTCAGGTCAAATCCAGCTCAAATCATCCTACTCTCGTGTCCTGCATGTGCAGTATTACCAGCTAATGCAGTGAGTCTATGGTTCTTAAGGGTAGCATTGTCAGCAGCTGAACGTGTGTGTGTGTGTGTGTGTGTGTGTGTTCGCATATACTTACATATATTGTGTATAAGTTTTTTAAATTATAAATTAATATGACTTTTAAAGTTTTATCAAACAACCTTGGCCTTATTTTTCCTTCTCCCTTACTTTTCCTTCTGTGTTGAGCTCACTTCCTCCATCCCAGTTGAAGTCCTCACCCTGTTTGTTCATTTTCCAATTCATATCATCTGTATTCTATTACTCCCCTCTGAAGCCTCTCTGGCCCCTTCTATACTTTCCTGGTTTCTGTGGTTTTCTGCATTATACACTTTCATCAAAGGACTTGGAGTTAGGAACCACAGATACGAAAGAATATACAGTCTTTCTGAGACTGGGTTTCCTCACTGAATTTAATTTTACTAGTTCATCAATGTACCCGCAAATTTCATGATTTCATTTGTCATTAGAGCTAAATAGCATTCCATTGTGCATATGCACAAATTTTCACTATTCGTTCATCTGTTGAGGGTCATTTAGGAGACAAGTGCAATTTTTAATTTCCTTTTCATACCAGGGCAACAATGGAAGGAGTCCATAATTAATGATTTGAAAAATATTTGCACATTAAAAAAAGAGATCCAAGTCGTAAAAAAGTACATATGGCTACATGTGTCCTTCCATTGAAGACATGCCAGAGAATTCTTCATGAACTGCTAGATCCATTTTAGTATCTTCCAGTTGACCTATTAACTGATTTGGAGGTCTCTATATCTCTATTTTAGAGGCTTTCCTAATACTCTATGATAATCAATAATTAACCTTACATGTTTAAAATATTTTTTATTTGGTAGCAGGGCACTCACCTGCATGACCTCTTTGGTTTTAGATCAAGCTAACATTACTTAATTAAACATGATTTTCTTGCTGTTCTTTCAGTGCTATCTGTTCTTTGGGAGAATGTATGTATGTATGTATATACTGATTTCTTACCTTATAGATTATGTGACTGAAAGAGAAACTTCCAACACAGTCTGTCTTCTTTGTAGGAATAAGAAGACAGCTGAACTTTTAAAGAAATCAAAATATAGGAGGTAAATGAAGGACTCAGGTTTGTATTTAAATCCTGATATCCTGGCTCAGCTACTCTGTGATTTAATGTTAGCTTATTCCTCCAAAGTTTTTACTCAAGCAGATCAGGGTGAATCATATATTTAATATTTCATGGCCAACATTCTGTCACAGTGTGTGAATTTAAAAACTGCTTAATAATAAACATCTGTATCTACTAGTCTTGCTTGTCTAAAAATACTATAAAAATGAATGTAACTTGCTGAACTAAAATGAGAGTTGATTGCACTTCCCAGAGAAGCTTTTTACCTCTGGGTGACACCACAAGCACTAAATGACATTCTACTGAAGTGACATTCTCAAAGTAATTTGTCAATAACTCCTTGCTTCCAAGCTCTAACCAAAGGCTGAAAGTGTGGTCTTGGTCAAGTAGGTTATTTTTCAGAGAGTCCCAAGAGGGGTTGATTTTGAATCAAGGTTTGGGTGGGAACAAGAAGAGATTTTGCCAGTTTGTTACTCACCTTTCTCATTTGACTGTATCTCTGCAGATGTATCTGGATTTGCCCGCTGTCTTAGTTAGAGTTCTATTTCTGTGAAGAGACACCAGTACTACAGAAGGTCTTATATAAAAGAAATAACTTCATTAGGGCTTGATTACAATTTTAGAGGTTTAAGTCCATTATCATTATCATGCTGAGAATCATGGTTGGATACAGGTATACATAGAGCTGAACAAATAGCTGTGAGTTCTACATCTCAGGCAGAAGGAAGGGAGAGAGCCTCTGGACCTTGCTTGGGCTGCTGAAACCTCAAAGTCCACTCACAGTGACACAGTGACACACTTCCACACCTATTCCAACAAGGCTACACCTCCTCCTCATCAGGGAGTACTACTGATGACTAACTAAGCATCTAAATATGTGAGTGATGTAGGAGGGTCATCTGTCTATGTGTTATTTTCATTGGTTAATAAACAAACTGCCTTGGCCTTTTGATAGGCCAGCCCTTAGGTGGGTGGAGTAGACAGAACAGACTGCAGGGAGAAAGAAAGCAGAGTCAGGCAGACGCATGAAACTCTGGCCCAAGTTGGACATAGGTTAGAATCTTCCTGGTAAGCCACCACCTTTTGGTGCTACACACATTATTATAAATGGGTTAATCAAGATTAGAGAGTTAGTCAAGAAGAGGCTAGATATAATGGGCCAGGCAGAGCTTAAATAAATACAATTTGTGTGTTGCTATTTCGGGCTATAAGCTAGCCGTGCAGGAGCCGGGCAGTATGAAAAGCAGGCCTGCCCGCTCCCCGTATCACTACATGTGAGCCTCTGGGGGCCATTCAGATTGATCACACATAAAACTTAGTGGTGAGGTCAATAGGCAGGAAATAACCACAACTGTGATTATGTCTGACAAAAGCTGTGCTGGACAAAGTAGGTGACATATGAGTGGAGAGATAACCATCTCTAAAAGTTTTAAGAAAGAATCATATCTAGAGAAAAATGTAAACTTATTTAAAAAATAGTAGACCCCAGGCCCAGAAGTAGATGTGCAGCAAAAAAAAATGGAATTTTTGTAGACTTTTTGTCTCACATTGTTTGGCTTAGTTATTGTTTTCTCTTACTATATATTATGGCTTCTGACTTTGTGTTTTATGTTTACTTATTTATTTATTTTGTGTGTTTCTTGTGTTTTTTTTTAAATTCTGGTTTAATTTCTGTTTGCCTGCTTTCTAAAGGGATAGAAAGAAAGTGTGTGGAGTTAGGCGGCCATGGAGGTGGTAAGGATGTAGGAAGAGTTAGACATCATAATTTGATTAAAAATTAATTTTAATTAGAATATATCATATTGAATTTTATAATAAATTTATTTTTAATTAAAAATAACTAAAACATTAAAAACTGACTGAAATCTTAGTAATTTTACGAGGACCTTAATGAGAGCTGAGGTGTGAGTTGGTATTTGAAAATGAAGTAAGAAAGCCATCTTAAACTGAAACACAATGACAAACAACAACTAAACAAGAAAATCTTTAAATAGCAACAACAGATAAGAAACCCAGCAGACTGTTACCAGACAAGAACATGGAGCAATTACAAAGGTTCATGTTCCAAATGGATAAGAAAGAGAGTGTGAAGCAGAAAGGAATTGATGAACAGTCTCAGACCACAGAGAAAGCAATTTTAGTTAGAGTCACATCATAGTCACAGTTTCAAAAATGTCAAAGGGATTTTCTTGTAAGAAATGGAAGAAAAGTATTCTTATTTATAGAGAAACAGAGATGAGAATTACAGTGAATTTCTTGTCAGAATACATGAAGGCAAGAAGAGATTGGAGTGGGCTGTTTAATTTACAGAAAAGAAAATCAATAAACTTAAAATTCTGTATTGGATAAAAAACATTGAAAGTTGATGGAAAGGATTCATTCTTTTTTATTGGAGCTCAACTAGAGGACAAAAGTAAAAATAGACAAGTATGATTATCTCAAGTAGAAAATTTCCTGCACCGCAAAGAAAAACTCGTGAGTGAAGAGATGCAACCTTAAAAACAGGGAACTGTGTGCAAACTTTACATCTGACAAGTGGTTGATATTTATAGAAACTTCAGAAGCTCAATAGGAAAAAAAATCTTATTGAATATAAAAAATCCATCTAAACACTCATGTCTCCAAATGATGCACACAAATGGCCAGCAGGTATATAGAAATGGTACAGTAGCTACTCACCAGGTAAATGCATATAAAAAACACAATGAGGTATTAATTAATGAATTAATTAGTCATATAAATATCTAAAAATTACTAGAGAAAAATATTTCAAGGACTTGGGGAAGAGCAAGTACTGCTTGTAGAAATGCAATTTGCTGCAGTCATTATGAAAAATAATATGTAGATGCCTCAAAAAAGTTCAGAATTCCCACTAAGTACATAATATCTACAAGAAATACAATCACCTTCTCTAAGAGACATCTGTACTTCTATGTTTGTTATACTCTTCACAACAGCCAAGAAATAGAAGTTGTCTAAGTGTTCATCAATTGATGAATGGATAAAATGTGGTACACATACATAATGAAGAACTACTAACCCACACACTGAGTGAAACCATGCAGCAGTTGAGAGGAGCTGTAAATTCTTTAGCAAAATCAGCCAGACATGGAATAGCAGGCAGTGCCTCATGTCATTCACACATGCAGCCCCAAATGCTTGATACTGTGGATTTGAGAGAAGAATGGTAAATATTGAGGTTAGAGGGGAGAAAGTGGGGAGGAATAAGGGGAGTTTAATCAATATATATGAAGTTAGAGTTAGATAGGACTAGAGCACTGGTGTGCAGCTTCATGGGGTGAGGATAGATAATAAGAATGAAGAATGCACTATACTTTGTGAAAGTGTGGAACAAAGAATTGTTCAAGTTTCATCACACATTTTATCATAAATTATCAGTGTATGAAGAGGTAAATGTGTTGACTTGATTTGAACATTGTTTATGTCAAATAGTATATGATACCCCATTAGTATGCATAAAATAGATTTAGTTTAAAAGTTGAGGTGAAATAGACTTTCTTAGATCAATGGAAAATGAGGGAATTCACCACCAGCAGATCTGCCCTGGGGGGAAACATCATTAACGTTACTTACAAAGAATGAAAATGATGCAGTCAGAAAATGGACACACATGAGGAAAGAACATCTGGAGTAATGGCAGAAGGTAAAAGAAAGTATTTTCTTTATCATTAATTGTTTTAAGATATAGTTGTTTAAAGAAAACACTAACAGTGTAGTTAGTAGTCATGGTGTAGGTATAAGTGAAAAGAGTGGAGGCAATAAGACATGATTTATAAAATGCTACCCTCATTTTGCTTTCTGCTTCTGTGATAAACACTGATCACTTTTGGGTCAGAATCCATAATCAAGGTAAGCCAAGGCAGGATCCTGGAGACAGGAAGTGAAAACACAGAGCCCGGAGCAATGCTGCTTCCTGACTTGATCCCTCTGGCTTGTTCAGCTACTTTTCTTATAAAGCCCAGATGAATTTGTCTAGGATTGAGACACTGACAGTGGGTTGGATCCTCCCATATCAATTAGAAATCAATAAAATGGTCAACAGTCTCGCTTAGATGCCAATATGACAGAGTCAAGTTCTCTACTGCGGTTCCTTCTTTATTGATGTGCCAAGTTGACAACTAAGACTAACCATCACAGATGTCTTCCTTACATAAGAAGAGTTACTTTAAGGTGGTCTTTAATTGGCTGAGAAACATATGTTGAGAGGTTATGGAGATTTCTCTGTGGGTAAGTCACCTGTTCTGAAAATGTAAGTAAAATGTGAGAACCAGAGACTGGATTTCCAGAACCCACATAAATGCTGATTAATGTGGTTGTCCACCTGTAATCCTAGTGTTTTGGAGGCACATGTACTAAGAACTGTTATTTGCTGTTAGGTTTACTCTTTTATTTATGCAACATATTTTCATATGTTATCTTATTATATTTGTTCTAGGTGGAATTGTATTAGCTTTTGATTAATGTTTCTACAGCATACTGTCATGTTGCTGCTGCACCCCCTCCAGCATGCCGGCTAGGTATTCTGCACACATTAGCCAGCTCTGGGTTGAGGTGAGAGACTTTGCATCATTATACAGAGAGCAACTGAGGAAGATACCTAGCATCAACTTGTGGCTTCCACACTCACTCAATACATGTGCATCTCAGCACATATAAACATATATGTATACAGAAAGCATACACACACACATTGGAAATATAGAACCACTTCAAAAAGTTTTAGGGGTATAGCTAATATGCTGGGAATTTTATCTATTCTTAGATAAAATGTAATTACATAACATATTTTGTGTAACAATAGAAGGCAGAAAGAGAAGACACAGGAGAAATACATATAATAAAATAAGTAGAAAGCAGCTACAAATATGTTACATATAAAACTAAATATAGCAATTGTCACCTTGATAAAGAATGCTTTAAATATTATAATCAAAGAGCAGAAACTATCAGAGTAGGCAAAAATGACTGACTCCAAGACTAGGGAAAGATGTACAAGTGATTTTGTAGTTGAGGCAATGTCAAGGAGACACGGGTATGCACTGAGGAATTTCCAGTGACCAAAGCTGGAACTATTTCAGTACCAAAGTAAAACAGCAGTGCTGTATGTCCCAAACTATACAGTAAAATCAGTGAGGAGGTTCTAATGTGCACAGAAGCAAACAGAGGGGAAAATAGGCCAGCAAAGTACTTATACTCTGCTCTCACTCCACAGTGCAGCTTTCATTTTGACTGACTTATAAATGTCAAGTACGGGAAGTGGAGAAAAGAGTCCTCTTCTCCTGGATCAAAGTGAAAGTCATTGCTTCAGCATTACCCTTAAGCGTGGTATGTTAAAAATGGCCACTTAACTCGGTGGGCTTCTCCCTCCCCAATCACAAGAAAGACGTTCTCCATACTGACTGTGTAATAACTGTCTAATAAGTTCTTCAGAAGCAAGATAAGTCTGAGAAACAGTTACAGTCAAGAGGAGGCCATGGAGGCAGACAGACTGAATGCCATGGGGTGTCCTGAACCACAACCTGGGATAACAACAACAAACTAGAGAAATCTGACAAACATGTACATTTCTGTGACTAGTGGAGTTATTAAGTGATTATTTAAAAATTGTGTCAAACACCAAAAGTGATAAATATTAAACTGTCTTAAGAATAGAATGCTTTTATAGGTTTCATTCTACAGATTTCTATCTATGAGTAGAATCATATATAATTATATAAGGACATAGAATGAAGTACAACTTTTCTTAGAAAAAAGTGTAGTGAATATCATACAAATCCTCTGATAACAGCTTTTCTGCATTTCCTTTTACAGACAAGTACAATTTGTTTCAAATTTCCAGAAGCTGTACATGCTGCCCATTCATTTACCCATCTTAACCTTACCTCATTTCTTTAGACGTAGATGGATGAGATGGTCCAAAGAGCTCCACAGTACCAATTGATCATACTGTGTGGTTTGCTAGCCTGTATGTGAGTAGGTCCTCTGCTCTTAGATTACCTTGGAGGGGATGGCCAGGTAGTACCAGATAATTTTATGGCTTATGGTGTCAGGGTTTTTTTTTCCATTGTTCAATTGTGTACTCTTAGGCAAGCAATTTCCCTTACCTGAGTCATAACGAACAGGATGAATGAAGTGTCAAATATTGAAATTCGTATAATATCTACTACATAGGTGTCAGCAGATTAGAATTCATAATGTAGATAGGAAGGGTAATTTCTGTTTTCAGGAAACCCCTTTTCAGTGGAATATTGGCACCTGTTGACTGATTTCAGCATCAGGTCAGAGATCATGCATCCTCAACATGGCTTCTTTGTTTAAATTATCCCTGGGTATCTGGGGAAAAATATGTGTGCCTAACAATCTGCTGTCAACCATACTAAGTTCTTAGCCTTTGATAAATATTGAATGTGTTCCTAAGGTGTCACTCAGTATACCTGGCCTCAAAAACAGTATACCTGTTTTTCTAGTTAGCTTTCATGGTCATTATAAGATCCTGAATAGAAATTTCATTCCCCATAGTTCTTTTTTTGAAAAAAATTTATTAAAAATTTCCACCTCCTCCCTTCCTCCCATTTCCCTCCCCTTTCCCCATCCCACCTCCACCTCCCTTTCCAGTCCAAAGAGCAGTCAGGGTTCCCTGCCCTGTG
>LOEQ01009577.1:0-15688 GCA_001685075.1 Bramus lutescens
CACCACAGCTGATGTAAAAGCATGAGGATTTTTATTAATTCTGTCATGACAGGGCCTTCCAGCATTAGGGAGGCTAGAAAGACCCTGAATGGCTGGTACAGGCTATTTTAAAAGGGAAAAACAAAGAAGGAAGGGGTGTCTGGGGGTTGTTCTTTAACTATTATGATTGGCTTATTCAATAGGACTCTTACCAATAATTGGCTGGAGAGTGGTTGCCAGATGAGATGAGGTATGGGAAAACATGTAAGGGTCATTTTGAAACTTTCCTAGGGCCTAAGTCAAAACATCATTCACTGAGTCAACACCTAAGGGTTCTCTTGCCCCTACTCAATAACTGAGTTCTATTTGGAGAACATTCACAAGGACTCCGGGAAATGATGGAAAGTTCCCAACATTTGTGCATGTGTGTGGGCAATTGTTAGGTCCTTGGTTACAAGGGGGGAAAGGGAAAGCATTACTGCTGAGACTGAGGGGGCTTAGAATTGTCATAAATGGCTTCAGAATTGTCTCAAAGTTTTACAATACAAATAAAATATATAATAAAAATAAATCTTTAAGTAATTATTTACTAACTTTGTTCCATTATGGATCTCAATCTATATATTACTTCGAATTTAAAATGTTTTATAAACAATAATTTATTAACTTTACAGAACACATGGATCTTTGAAATTATTCAGCTTACCTAAACTTTGACAGTTAGAATAAGTTATTTTGCAAACCTAATAATATGCATTTTTATAACCTATTTTCTCTATTTTGTAAATATTTTATAATTGTGTAGCAACTTCAAAGTAAATTATGATAAATTATAAAACATAATTTCAAAGATAAAAGATCTATTCCAATTATTGATATTTTAGGTTATTAATCCTCTTTAGCCTAAATTTTATTTATTTATCTCTCTTCACATATTTTAGGATATCTGACTTTAAATGTCCCACTCGCTCTGATGAAAATACAACATTGTGAAGAAAATGTACACTTAAAAGAAGGATAACTGTTTAATGATCTCCAATTTCGTGAGGATACTACAGCAATTAGGGTGATAGTAAAAATTCTTCAAGAAGTAAAAGGACCAGTTTTAGCCTTTCTGTCTTAACCTTATTAACTGAACATTGTGGAAAATCTGAGAATAAAGAAGAGTAGAAATATTGGGCAGTGTCACAGACAGTCGAGGAGCAAGAGACCATGTTCCTTAATCTCTACATGTGGAGTAGAGATTGTGAGGGATAATAAACTCAATTTTAGGTAGATGCCTTTTTAGAATGTAATGATCTTTAAATGTTCCCACCTGGGTAGAGAGTTTAATGGTACAGCTTGGATGTCAGGAACTATAAAATCTTATCTTTGAACTAATTATTTGGATAGCTTAAGGTACATATTCCATTTTATAGTTTTAATAGTAACCTATACCTCATTACATCTATATATGATATTATAGCTGTGAGGTAGCTTAATATTTTTATTTGTTTTATCATATTAGGAAATGTGTTTAATAGAACAGTATAATAGAAGCAGTTAATACACAGACACACATCCACTGCAGTATTATATTTTAGATTTAATATATAGGGTAAAAGTTAAAAGAGTGTTAGGTTAAACCAAATCAAATGTCCTCTTTTGGGGAAAAGGATGTTTAAAATCATGTGGATTTCTGATTCTCTCTTCACTACCCAAGCACCACATCTATAACCACAATATCTCTCAACCATGGTGTTCTCTGCCGTATGATCCTTTAGTCCAAAAATAAATTATGTTTCTAAGCTGATAAACTATATTAGAAATTGGTATATTGGTTAATGACCTCATTGTTAGTCATTTGAATTAGATTCCAGGGAACAGAAGTCTCCTATATTCAATTTCAAGAAATTACTTCTTCATCTATGAATCCCTCTGAGGCATTCCACTGTGGCCCTGTGTAAGCTCTCAGGCATTTTTGCAAAACATAGTTTTGGAGATAACTATCTGAGGGTTTAAATCAGGAAAATATTTTTTGTCCAAACTTAAAAATCATTTGTTATGCAATCACTGGTCCTTTATATATTTTCTGTATTAATTATTTGTATTCATGAAGAGGAGATTAACAGTCTTCCTTAGTTTGCATATATATTTCAAACTTTAGATTTTATTCAAATTTTATTTATGTGAAACCAAGAAGAATTAGTGACAATTGTAGTTACTGAAATTAAGGTCTCCCCATGAAAAAGTAGAGAAAATAAATGTATATCTTTTGAGAAGTATATTTCTGCTCTCCTATAATTCATTTAAACCATTCAGACTTACATTTTATTTAGCATATAGATAAAACACAGTACATTCCTTGTTATATAGTTTGTTTGTTTTGTGTACATCGATGTCAGTGATGAGAAAAACTTTATTGTTCAAACTATAATATGTTGGCTTTCCCTTTCACATCAGGTATAAGTGACTGTTCTGTTTTTACCCTATACCCTCATGCCAAGGTTGTTTGATTAATGGAGATGGGTTAATTTAAGATATGAGTTAGCTAGAAATATGCTTAAGCTATTGGCCAAACAGCATTGCAAATAATATGGTTTCTATGTGATTATTTCAGGGCTGAGCATCCAGGAGCAAACAAGCATCCTCCTAAAACATAATTGTGTTTATTATTTAAGGTCTTTAAAAAATAAACTTCTTTTCCTGTGCTTTTTTTTTTCTGCCAGGATTAAATTGTCATTCTCAGAGTGTCATAATGTACTGTGAGCAATTTCCTTGGTGATGAGTACCCCCTCCCTGTGACATTATTTTATGGGAAGTTAAAAACTCTTTAATGAGTGTTGGTTTTGTTCTTTTTTTTCTATTTTATTGTCTTCATATATATTGGGTGGAAAACGTCATTAGGTTTTCTTCCCAAACTTTATTATTAGCAGGGAGTATAAATCAGGTTGAATAATCAACTTAACTTTTACTTGGAATGTCTAATTTCTACCCTAATGAATTATAATGGTTTAGTAGAGTATTGACATTACTTTTATTTCTACAAAACTTGACCTTTCTAGGTAAAAGTAAATGGCTAGGTTTACTAACTAAAAGTAACTATAAGTAACTACTACTGAAAGTAACTGGCTAACTTCTACCTTCAACTATTCAGAATAAACCAAGGGCAACAGCACTACTCTATACTTGGAGGTTAGGCAATTGGAGTCCTCTGACCCAGCAGTCAAAATGCTTCTCTTGCCTGTGAATGGTGATTTTGATAGCCTTTGATTCTTTCAGGAGGCAAGTTATTTTGAAGTTTTTCACAATTGTTTAAGGTTTATTTTTAGATGCTCATAAAGAAATAAAATGTCAAAAAATAGAATACAATGTAATAAATCAAATAATTTAAAAGGAAGGTAGAAACAAACAGCTGCACAAAGAATATGTATATATTATGCAATTTTTGTGTTTTCAATAACACTGCTTTTGCATTTGAAATTCTGAAAATATGATTTATTGTACTCTTTAAGTAAAACATATTCTAAAATACACTAAAGCCAAGGACTATTCTTTTAGTGATGAGTTAGATGAAGTCCAAAAGTAGAAATCAAAGTTTACATGGAATTTTGTAAACAATATGCTGTTGAGTGCGGAGTTGTATCTCCAAGGATGTGATGAAGCTACAGTAGGGGATACCACTAATGTAAGGTATAGCTATCATTGATGTTTTAAACACAGTTTGGTCTATCAGAAGCAGCAGGAAGTCAAATATAAAATGAAAGCTACAGGATGGGTTAACAAGACCCTGGACCAGGTCTTAGAAGACGTAGACCACTGCTGTCAAGCCCTTTCTCAACGATTGGGGAAACAACCCTACTTCTTCAATAAGCAATCTACTCAACTTAGTGCTTTGGTGTTTGGTCATTTGTACACCATTTTTACCACACAGTTGACCAGTAATAAAGTATCTGAAGAAGGAAAAAATGTATAGCAACCTTCTTGCATTCTGTAGAAGAATTGAACAGCACCATTGTGAAGATTGGGGTAAAGGAAGGTTGTCTTAGAGTAGTGTGTCAATTTTTATTATTTTTAAAAATCTAACTTTTGAGATATGTATTAAATTGAAATAAAATTTTTATACATTTTTCTCTAATTTCTGATAGTGTATATAATACTAAACAACATGACAATTAATGAAATCAGCAACCAGTATAAATAAAAATATTTCTTTTTTAAATAGAAATATTTCATGACATTATATAAACAGGATATAAAAATTCCCCATTCATTGATTTCCAAAGCTGTGCAGAGCCGATAAGTTCTTTAAGTCAAGCAAGTCATTTTATGTAATATTTTTGAGATTAAATATTTTAAATAATATATGAAATTTTGCAACCAATTATTTGCTGGAAAATGGTGTCTCTTGATCAAATTTACCATCAAATGAACATGAACTACAGTAACCTGGGAAGAGGGAATCCCAGTGAGGAATTGCCTAGTTTGGGCTGTGGGTGTGTCTTGGGGCAGTGTATTGTTTAAACATGGGAGAGCACAGATGACTCTGCATAGCAGCACCATAGGCAGGCAACACCTGAACTGTTTAAGAAAATCATCTGAGCATGGGCCAGAAAGCAAGCCAGAAAGAGGCCAATGATAAATTTTCCCCAGTGTTCTAGGTCCCTGTAATGAGATCTTTATTGGACGTCCCTCACTGGCGGCTTATGAAAATTTAAGAAAAATTATTTTCTCACTAAGTTGTTTTCATTATGTCACAGAATGAGTATGCCTCTAGAACACGTTGATTATTTCAAAATGCATATATGGTGTATGTGCATTGAACTATATATCTTAAGTATGTGCAACTTTATAAAAACTGACATGTTAATAAGGCTGATAGAATGAAAATAAATACTTTATCATGTTTGAGTTAGAAAAAAAACTCAGGTGGTTTATCTCTAAGGAGATGGATAGGAAAGTAGATGAATAGATAAATAAATAACATGTAGATAGATATTTCTTGTTTTTAGATAATTGAAAAATAAGGTATATTTTAAGTATTACAATGTAAATTTTCCTTAAAATATACTGATATTAGTCATTCTTTAAAAAAAGTTCACACATAGAAGAGTAATGTACTTTTTTGAGTCTGTAGAATACATGGATATGTGTAGTATAAAGACAATGGGAACTTGAAAAAACACTTTTGAGAAGGAATAGGTTATTAGCAGAAGTTAAGATAACATGACTGACCATTTTCATCTCTGGTGATGATCACTAACTTTCTAATAATGATAGACAGAACAAGTAAGTCCTGAAATATGCAGTAAACATTGAAAAATGAGTCAGAGAGCAGCACAAGATGCCAGGTAACATTCCCCACTGCTTCCAACCACAGGGAACAATATGTGTCTTTTAAGAAATGTGTTTTAAATTTAGAAATTACTACCACACTTGAGCTATTAGATGATCCCATAGTAAGACCCTCTTTGCCCTGCATGCATGATTATAATAACCCCTAATCCCCTTAACTTCTGGTTTAGTTACATATGTAAAAATCAATTATATTGTACAGAAGTGTCATAAATAGTCTTTGTTAGAAAAAGTCAAAGAATAATTTCAAGGTCTGTATTTGTAAACATACTAAGAGCAAAGTATTTCAAATTCATTGGGTAAAATTGAACTGATTTAAGGCACTTGACTAACATAAAATGAATGATTTGGAAGTAGCTATTGAAAATGTTGTACACATAATTTTTAGGAGAAAGTCAAATAATAAAATGTTATTGTAATAAATCTGGAATCAATATTCATGTTTTCTTCACTCATTGATTTTTGTTTTTGTGTCACAGAATAAAAGATTTGGTGCTTAAAAGAATGACCATTACAATACATTTTAATTCCCTAACAGGCGTAGTAAAATAGGAACAGATGGTAAACAAAAATCTTAATTAGAAAACTGGCATTATGAGAAATAAGTGAATAAAAATTGTGTTAAATACACTTAGAAATTAAAGTGAACATATCTCTTTTGAAATTTCAGTATAAATGTTGCCTTTAAAATTTCTGTCTTTGCTTGAACTTTAATGGATAATCATTTTTAGAGAGAGAAGGTGGCAACTAAGGAGTAAGATAGGTACAGTATCCTAAAGATAGTGATTTAATGATAACATCCCCAACTCATTAAATTGAATTCTACTTTAAAATAATTCCTGTTGCCTAATGGTAATAATGAAATTATTTCTTCTCACTGCCATTTATTCATCAAGATTGCAGGCATCTTTATGGAATTGTTTCACTGGTAAGAACCATTTGAACACAAGAGCGAAAATTAGATGCTTCGTCCATGTCTTCAGACTTCTGTAAGTCAGACTGGCACTCTTCCCTGGTTTGGAAGACTCACCACCCACCCTTAGGTGGAAGTGATGATGGTGTATTACACAGAAAAACACAGCCTGAAGCAGGAGACATATCCTTGCACCTTAAAGCACCAGGTAGATGAGCCCTATAGGAGTGATCAGAGTTGACAAGAGTGCTGACTCCTTGACCAGCTACAGTACATGGAAAAGTGAGCCCTGCTTTTCTATTTCAGCAGTACAGCAATGCTGACCCTGTAGACAAATTTCCAGATGTGCCAACCCTGTGATCATGAGTGTGAGAGACCTAACCTCACTTCTCATCTGCCATATGATAGCATAATCTAGGGAGAGATGCCCTTACCCAGCACCCACCTATCAATGGCTAAGGCAGGTGGCTCTCTATCTTTTGCCTGTGAGCTTTTACTTTTTTCTTCTGCATATCTTATTTTCACTCTGATGCAATAGGAGGCTGTGTGATGTGGAATTCCCCTCTGTATGCTGTGAATACCAATGATCAATAAAGAAACTGTCTGGAGCCCATGATAGGGTAGAATAGAGCTAGGTGGGGAAAACTAAACTGAATGCTGGAAGAAAGAAGGCAGAGTCAGAGAGAGAAGCCATGGAGCCACAGCAAGAGACAGACATGCTGAAACCTTGCCAGTAAGCCACGGGCCTCATAGTAAAATATAAAATAATGGAGATGGGCTAATTCTAGATATAAGAGCTAGCTAACAATACACTTAAGTATTTGGCCAAGCAGTGATTTAATTAATACAGTTTATGTGTAGTTATTTCAGGAGTCTGGGCAATCAGGAAACAAACAAGCAAAGTGTGACTGGGAACACAGTAGTAGCCTCCTTCTAAAGTTGTGTGTCTGGATGGTTGGCCCCTTGCATTCATTTTTCATTATTCTTGTTTCTTGATCTATTTCTCCAATATTCTCTTTGCCTGCCAGCCCTGCCTAATCTTTCTCCTTCCTAGCTATTGGCCACTCAGGTCTTTATTATACCAATCAGTTGTTTTAGACACATACAATAACACAGCTTCACAGCGCTAAACAAACGCGACATAAAAGAATGCAAGACATATTTGCATAATTGGAACAAGTGTTCCACATCATAAACAAAGTGACACAATTTAAAATAATATTCTACAACTGGTCACAAGTATGGGGGAGCAGGTTCTATACCGTGCTTGTACAACACAATAGTTCAGACCCTATAGGCAGAAGTGTTGGTAAGCCAGCTTCCATGTAGCAAACATGGCAGTGCTATACCCATTTCTCAGCAGTCTTGAGGCAACATAGGTGGAGGATCGTCCCATTCTTCTCTGCTCCCCTGTTGAACAATGCCCAAGGCAGGTGGGAGAGGAGGCAGGTGGGAGATCTGGCCTGAGCTCACTAGCATGGGAAGGTTGTCCCAGTCCCCTTCCAGTTGCAACAATTGGTAGAGCAGGCCCTGCTTCTCACCAGAGTAACATAATTGAGCCAACCCTTTGTCAAAGGTATAGGAGAATCAATACAGAAGTTGTAATCCTGGGAAGGCTGCTCCCACTATTTGTCTGTCATGCAACAGCATGGGAGAAAAGATGCCCCCCTTACCAAATGCAATAGATGAGAGAGCTGACCCTCCCTCTTACCAGCTGCAGCACTCAGAAAAGCAACCCCTGCTCCTCTCATAGGCAGTACAGCAGAGCTGTTGGGTATTTGGGCATAGGGTGACAGAGACAGAAATTCTGAGCAAAGCAGAACTGTCCCTGTTATCCATGACATATGACAGCATGGTCATAAGAGAAATGTCCTCCTTCCGACCCCCTGCATATCAATGCCTGAGACAGGTGGAAGAGCTGGACATGAGATCCGAAGTGTGGGAAAGCTGTAGCCCTGACCCTTACCAGCTGCAGCACTTGGGAGAGTGACCTGGTACCTTGCAGTTGTAACACGAAAGAGCTGGCCCTGATGTTATAATTGTGGTAGAGAAGACTATGAGGTCATGAAAGCAGAACTGGGTCCACTCATCCTTCATTGCAGTAAGAGGTGAATTAGCCCGGGCAATGCTTGAGAGCTCAGCCTGATGGTGAAGACAAGGGAGAGCTGTTGTAGGCTGTGGGAGTTGCAGCAGTTAACAACTACTACTCAGATGTCAAACCATAAGAGAAAGAGAAATCATCCTCTGATGGAGGACAGTCCCGACCAGGAAGGGCTTATGGAACCACCAACTCTGAAAATTGTTGCTCCTGTCTGTAATTTCAAAATTATAGACATGTAATTCTGTAGTTTTGCACATGCAAATGTGTAAAAGCAGCTATAGTGACTGCCCAATACCTGCCCTATAGTTTATAATTTCATGTGATTTATATATGTAATCTCATGTTTGCATCTCAATCATGTGGGCGCATTTATCAGGGGTGGTCTTGAAGATAACTGCATTATGTTGTACAATTTTGATTTACAGAAAAATACTGTGATGTGATTCATAACTAAATCTATTGTCCCATGAGGACTATAAGACACTTGAAAGCTTGCTGTAGTCCTCTTCCTTAAACTAATACAAGAAAACAATTTCTCGTCAGTATAAAACAGGCTACACACAAGTCGTTTTCACCGAAGAGCAAGTTCAAACTAGACTGAATGTGTCAGTAAATGAATCATAAGTTAAAAACCTTACAGATATGCACAAGGTCAGGGTTGCCGATGTCTAACCAAGGTTACTAATACAAAGCAACCAAAAACCAAACAAAAAAAGCCATGCAAATTCTTCACTTGCCAATTTGGCTGACAAAACCTGTGTCTCACAGCTTGTCTTGCTGGATACTCTGCCCCTGGCCCCTGGTCACAGTTTTACACATGAAACCTTGTGTTGCCATGGGAAATTTCTCTATCCTTATCGTTTACCTGATGTGTGCAATGACCAACGAGGTGGAATGCTTGTAAGTGTTGTTTCTTCCTGTCTCAAGCTTCCTCTAAAGAGTGTATTTAAGCTAGGTGAACAAAGAAGAAAGGGAGAGTTTCAACTAGAGAGAATTGGAACAAAGAACTTAAACAGACGAGAACAAGAAAAACTAAAACTTAGAAGAAAACTAAAGACAGAATGTAAACAGAAAAATAATGGAACATGAAAAGAAAAGCACGTGTCTGAATTTATTCTGTACCCCTCAGATAGAAAACCCTTAAATTCAGTTTTCCTATGCTGCAGAGTTTTTCTTCAAACCCTGGAGGTAGCCTTGAGAGCTGGTCTTTCAGGGATACTAATAGAGAAGTGGCAGGCAGACAGCTCTGAAGCAGCCCAGGTCCAGAGTCAAGGTTATGACTTCACCTGGCCCAAAATCTATCCCATCTGTGATGTGCTGGCATCCATAAAAGGACCTGACTGCAGAGTCAAAGTTGCAGGATATCCATAACACAGGGGAACAGGATTGCCAAGAAGAGTCCCAGTGAGGGTCCAGCATCGATAGAGTAGTAGTAACAAGAGGCTTCAAACCAGAACAATGGCTCTCTGCAATGAACGACTGAAAGTAAAAATACGTGAAAAAGGGGGGTTTATGATGTTACTCACTGTGTCACAGTGCAGCTTTCATGATGAGATTTTACTTAATTTCCCCCCTTTTTTTTTCTCTTGAAATTTGTTTTATTTTACTTGGTGGATGGTATGCAGGACTGGATGATGGATGCTAAGAGACAAGAAAATGAATGGGATGGCATCAACATACATGATTCAAAAGGCACATAGAGTAAGTAAAAGGGCAGAAAAAGCAAATAAAATTGGCTTGCTTGTACTATTTTAGTGTTCATTCTCAATTTTTTCTGTACATCTGTGTTCCTCTGTGTATATGTGTTTGCATGTGTGGGAAACTTGTGTATATGTTTAAGTGGTGGCTCAAGCTGATACCAGGAAGCACACCTCATTGCTCTTCTATGTTTTTTTTTTCACTGAATTCTGAGACTTGCCAGTATCCTCATTAATCATTTTAGTCTGAGAATTCTTCTGAGACTAACATTACATGTGGGACACCATGTTCTTCTAGCCCTTCTGGTGTATTCTGGGGTTCTGAATTTAGGTACTCACTCATGTGAAAGAAACACTTTGAATATTGAACTACTTTTCAAGCACAAATATTCTATCTCTAAATGCATAAAACAGTTTATAAGTAGGAAGGTATTTTTGCCTTCAGATTTGAGATGTATGTCCTATTAGCATGTGGTTTGTTATTTAATAAAGAAACTCAAACTCTATGGTCCTTATGGCTTCTAAATAACTAATATTATGGCAGTTTAATTTGAAAACATGAGCAAAAATACTCATATATAGTTGGATTTTGAGTTGTATTGTTTTCAGAATCTAACTTTATTCTCCCCCAGTTTGATAATTCATGTTTATTCATATTTCCCCAAAGTAGATAAACTGCAAGCCTTCATCAATTGCTTTAACTAACTTAAGCCTACCTGTAGAGTAAGCAGTGCTCTAGAGACAGGGGAGGAAGCAGGTCAAAAGAATGGATTGGATTGGTTAATTTTTAGGTATTAAATATAGAAGAGTTTATAAATGAATTGGGGAATCAGAGAGATTACAATTTCAGTGGAAGCTAGTCTCAGATTCTGAGCAATGTATGCATTAAATTATGCTTGTTATTGCCAACGGTGTTGTATCTGAAGTTGAATTTTAGCAATTTCTCAGAAGTGACAGTTAACTTATAATCTCAGCATGTTCAGCATGCTTAATGAACTCCTTGGGGAGACCAGAATATCTGTAACACAATTAACTTCCCATTCTTATTTAAATGAGGAGTTTCAGAGTCCCTGATGGAAGCCTGCTTTTTGGCTACAGTTAGCTAATGTATGCTATTAAATGACACATGGAGCCTTAAGCTGAAATTTAGACTTCACTAATTTGTGCTGTGACATGTGCAAAGTGCTTTGGAGGAAATGTGAAACCCAATTGTTTAAACGTAGTTGATGAAATAGGGATTATCACCCTTGGCTAAACTGTCATCATCAGCTTGATTGCTCTCGCTATTTTCTACTTTTACAGAGGAGAACTTGACAAGCTTTTCCCTTGCAATATTTGCTTTAATACTAACATTTTTCTCATTAAATAATAGGTTATTTATCTCACATAAAACAATTACAATGAAATAATATTATCCTCCAAAGGAAATAATCATAAAACCAATGTTTAATAACTAAAGGACGCCATAGTCTTTAAGGAATTAGTTTTTATTTAAATATTGAAAAGTAAAATATGTGGTTATAAGGACTATTGAGCTGAAAACAAAACGTAATTTGTAGCATACGTATTTTATTGATAACTGAAACTTTTGGAAATTAGACTTAAGAAAGAGTCAGCAAGAGGTTAATTTTGCCTGCTATTGGAATGCTGGTCAACTACGAGAGAGATTCTGAAGTCAAGAATTTTAGAGAACATACAGCCACCAATTGACTAAGCCAGCATAATCCCTAAATACCCTCTAACTATTTGTCTTTATACCAAAAGGTAAGTGTAGTCCTCACCCTCACCAAGGAAACTTCATTTTGCAACAGATGAAGACTATTACAGAAAACAACAATTAATCAAAATGCACAGCTGTGGAGTACTGTGTCAGTGCATCCATCTACAGAAACCTCCCTCACCTAAGGCTCAAATAGCATTTTGAAAGTTGGTGCAGAAAGACTAAAAGTCCAATAATAAGGGAATACTAAAGAAAAAGTTTCTCCTAGTAATTCCATAATCTACACCTATTAATTTCTAAAACTAACACTGAGCTGAACTCGGACAATACAAACATAAAAGTAGATGAGGTATAGACCAAAAGGCCTCAGCCCCAAACAAAGATATGAAACAAAAACTACAGACAACTAAATAATAATGAGAGTGAAAGTAGAAGTCCTCTCCAGGAAATAGTACACCAATTTGTTATTTAATACCAAAATGTCAGCCCTGAAAACATAAGCAATTACCATTATGAAGATAGAGCAACCCATGTTTTTTTTTTAAAAAAAAACATTCTTATAGACACAGATACATAAAGCAAAATTAATTATAAAAATTTCTATGAGTTTTATAAAGAACAAGCAGTAGTATATGGGAGGGTTTTGGAAAAGGAAAGGGTAGAGAGAAATGTTGTAATTATACTATCAAAAATAAAAGAAAAAAGTTAAAAAATATATTTGCTATTATTTTAAATTTCAGTTCAATTTTATTATATATGTATCTAATTTTTATTGAGGATACAGTGTAGACAAGTTTTTCAATACATGCTTATGGAAACAAAACAAAACAAAATTTTTAATTACTTTATAAATAATACCAATCAAAATTTCCACTTTCTCCCCTCCTCCCACTTCTCTCCTGCTCCCCCACATAACCCTTCCCTCCTCAAGTCCTGAGAGAGGGCAAGGTACCCTGCCCTGTGGGAAGTCCAAAGCCCTCCCCCTACATCCATGCTTAGGAAGGTATGCATCCAAATAGAAAGGATCCCAAAAAGCCAGTACATGCAGGAGAGACAAACCCCAGTGCCATTATCATTGGCTTCTCAGTCTGCCCAATTGTCAGTCACATTCAGAGGGTCCAGTTTGATCCCATGCTCGTTCAGTCCCAGTACAGCTGGATTTGATGAGCTCCCGTTACCTCAGACATACTGTCTCAGTGGATGAACCAACCCCTCGTGGTCCTGACTTTCTTACTCATATTCTCCCTCCTTCCTCAATTCAACTGGACCTTGGGAGCTCAGTCCAGTGCTCTGATGTGGGTCTCTGTCTCTATCTCCATCTGTAGCCAGACGAAGGTTCTATGGTGATATTCAGGATAGTCATCAGTCTGACTACAGGACAAGGCCAGTTCAGGTACCCTCTCCTTCACTGCCCAGGGTACTAGCTGGGGTCATTCCCGTGAACTTTCGGGAACCACTCCAGAGCCAAGCCAACCAAAATTGGCTCCCTCAATTAAGATTATCTCCTTCTCTGCTCCCATACCTGTCCTTCCTCCATCTCAACCATCCCACTCCCCCAAGCTTTCCACAACCCTCCCCTTCTCCCTTCTCTCTCCCCATCTCTCCTTCTCCCCACCTCACCCCCACCCCCATGCTCTTTGCCTGGTGATCTTGTCTGCTTCCAATTTCCAGGAGGTTCTATATGTGTTTCTCTTTAGACACACCTTATTACTTAGCTTCTCTAGGATCATAAATTATAGGCTCAGTGTTCTTTGTTTAAGGCTAGAATCCACTAATGAGTGAGTACATACCATATTCATATTTTTGGATGTGGGTTATTGCACTCAGGATAGTGTTTTCTATTTCCATCCATTTGCAAGCAAAATTCAAGATGTCATTCTATTTTAACGCTGAGTAGTACTCTAATGTGTAGATGTGTCACACTTTCTTTATCCATTCTTCAATTGAGGGGCATCTAGGTTGTTTCCATGTTCTGGCTATTACAAATAATGCTGCTATGAATATAGTTGAATAAATGCTTTTGTAGTATGATTGGGCATCTCTTGGGTATATTCCCAAGAGTATTATTGCTGGATCCTGAGGTAAGTTGACTCCCAATTTTCTGAGAAATCTCCAAAGTGGTTGCACAAGTTTGCATTCCCACCAGTAATGGGTGAGAAAACAAAAAAAAATCTTAAAATTAGGGGACAGCATGAGGGTACAGATAAATGCAATAACTTTCATAGTAAGAATATATTTTTCAGGAAATATTGCAACCAGATAGCAAATAATGGGACTAAATCTACTAAACTGAAGATTCTATCTAGTAAACAAGTAATTGTAAGGAGACTACATAGAGAATGGAGAAAATGCATTTCAAGTTTAATAGTTAACAGAATATTTCTACAATGTATATTCTTACATATATTATTGACAGTTATTTGGAACCAACTACAACTCAAGCAGCAGAGACTGATTTTCTTGGTTGAAGGATTTGAGGTTGGAAAATCCATACTGACCATGTCACACAACTCTAAGTTGGCAGCCTACATAAAAGAAGAAGGAAGAAGCAATTATTGGCATTTTGCCTGTTTGTCTTTTCTCTAGCAGGTAAGTTCACCAATCCTGGTGCTGAGACATTCTTCCACTGGTATTAGAAAAGTACTTCTTGGGACTTCCAACACTGAAGACCAGCATCTTTCTAGAAATACATCGTGAAGCCAGCAACAGCCTGGCATGATGAGACAGACATTCAATTCTATGTACTGAATAATATTTTGGAAATACATAATATTACCAAACCATTTTGGATGTCTTCAAAGTCATAAAGGTTCCCTTTATATTGGCTCATTTCTATTTTGTAAGACAAAATTATTATCAAAAATAAACTCAAAATGAAAGAGCTTTTAAAATAAATATAGAATAGAAAACTAGTATATAACATGACTGGATGTTTGAGAAATTGAATTGTTTTTAATTCAGTCATCAAAATCAAGGACAATCCTTGATTTTCTAGTTATAACTGTAATCAAAAATAGGAAATCTGCTTTCTTTTAT
Organism: Bramus lutescens; assembly: GCA_001685075.1. Classification (NCBI taxonomy): domain Eukaryota; kingdom Metazoa; phylum Chordata; class Mammalia; order Rodentia; family Cricetidae; genus Bramus; species Bramus lutescens. Next base: position 14,781 of record LOEQ01009577.1, read on the forward strand.
ACTGATTTGTAAAGGTCCCACTAATCCTCTACTTCAGGTGCAAAGACAAAGAGCGGATATGTTTTCCAGGAAAGTTGCTGACATTGATGAAAACAGGAAATGTACAATGAGCAGATGTATTTGCCAGGAAAGTTGTTGATGTTGATGAACAACAGGAAATGTACAAACAAAGAGCAGATGTATTTGCCGGGAACATTGTTGACTGAATCATTCTACTCTTTTCTGCAAAGATCAGATCTTGAATCCAGGCTGTTTTCTCACATTAGGGGTGTGAATAACCTGGTCTAGTCTTGGTATGACTGTTTAATTTCACTCAAAGACAATTTTAATTTTAATTGCTTTCTCAATCACTTATAATTTTGTTATTGTAACTATGTCCAGTAAAACTGATATATTCTTGTTGCTGACTTAGGAGTCCAAAGAGAGAAATCTAAAGACCTCAGTCATCCTGAATGACAGATCATTTAAGGTGCTACCACTGTGTTGCAATTAGTTACTAATGCCCTTTTAACTTTTCTTTTGATTACTGACATTTTAAATTTTTAATAATACTTCAAAAAATCGAAAAAGGGTAACAGAACCTAAGGATACTTTGTATTTTAAAATGAAATGAAAAGCTGGATGACTTAGCAGCAAAGAATAGTGGTTTCCTTCTCTGAGGAACCATGTATAATGCTCTGCACCCTCACGGTGTTTTACAACTGACCCATCTGTTATTCCGGTTCCACCAGGCATGCATGTGCTACACAGACATACAGCAAAACACTTTTAAAAATGAAATGCAGAAGGAAGGAGATCATGAGCAAGGAAGTTAGGACCGCGAGAGGTGCGCCCAACCACTGAGACAATGGGGTTGATCTAATGGGAGCTAACCAAGGCCAGCTGGACTGGGACTGATGGAGCATGTG
>LOEQ01009577.1:27573-43262 GCA_001685075.1 Bramus lutescens
TTGAGATACCATCTTATACCTGTCAAAATGGCTAAAATCAAAAACAACAATGATGGCTTTGCTGGAGAGGATGTGGAGTAAGGGGAACACTCATCCATTGCTGGTGGGAATGCAAACTTGTGCAACCCTATGGAAATCCGTGTGGTGGTTTCTCAGGAAATTCGGGATCAACCTACCCCAGGAAGCAGCAATAACACTCCTGGGAATATACCCAAGAGATGCTCTATCATACTACAAAAGCATTTGTTCAACTATGTTCATAGCAGCACTATCTGTAATAGCCTGAACCTGGAAATAGCCTAGATGTCCCTCAATAGGCTAATGGATAAAGAAAGTATGGAATATTTATGCATTAGAGTACTACTCAGTGGTAAAAATCAATGGCAACTTTAATTTTGCATGCAAATGGATGGGAACAGAAAACACTTTCCTGAGTGAGGTAATCCAGACCCAAAAAGTTGAATATGGTATGTACTCAATACATATATAAGTGGATTCTTGCTATCAGTAAAGAACATTAAGCCTATAATCCATGATCCTAGAGAAGCTAAATAAGAAGGTGAACCCAAAGAAAAACATGTAGTTATCCTCCTGGATATTGGAAGTAGACAACATTGTCAGGCAAAAATCTGGACCTTCGGGCTGGGTGTGGGGTGGGGGTAATGGGAGATGGGGAGAGAGAATTGAGAAGGGGAAGAAGGGGAAATCTTGGGGGAATGGAATTTTGGGGATTGGGGAAATGCAGTTACGGAATGCAGGGAAGTATTTATCTTAATTCATGGAGCCATTTTAGGGTTGGCAAGAGATTTTACTCTAGACGGGTTCCCAGGTGTCCAAGGAGATGTCACCAGCTTGTTCCTTGAGTAGCTGAGGAGAGGGCGCCTCAATTGGCCCCATCCTATAGCCACACTGATGAATATCTTGCATATCACCATAGAACCTTCATCTGGCGATGGATGGAAATAGAAACAGAGACCCACATTGGAGTACTGGACTGAGCTCCCAAGTTCCAAATGAATAGCAGAAGGAGGGAGAACATGAGCAAGGAAGTCAGGACTCCGAGGGGTGCACCCACCCACTGAGACAGTGGGGCTGATCTAATGGGAGTTTACCAAAGCCAGCTGGACTGGGACTGATGGAGCATGTGATCAAACTGGACTTTCTGAATTTGGCTGACAATGATCGCTGACTGAGAAACCAAGGACAATGCATTGCGTTTGGATTCTACTGCATATACTGTCTTTGTGGAAGCCTAGTCTGTTTGGATGCTCACCTTCCTAGACCTGAATGGAGCGGAGAGGACCTAGGACTTCCCACATGGCAGGGAACCCTGACTGCTCTTTGGACTGGAGAGGGAGGGGGAGGGTGAGTGTTAGAAGGGGAGGGAAATGGGAGGAGGGGATGAGGTGGAAATTTTTAATAAAAATATAGTCATTTGAGATTATGAATGTCTCTATTAACTATATATTTATAAATTTTAGATCACTGTAAAATTAATAGCTACATTTAATTTTAATTCTTGTTTTTATATGGTGCTAATGACTAAACACAAACACAGTTATTTGAACTTTCTTTGAATCCACATTACCACTCTGCTAAATCAGGAACACTGAGTGACAGTTCTGAAAGGAAATGATTCTAAATTTTATTTTTATATCTTTTTAATAAAGTATTATTATTATAAAATTATGTCAATTGCAATTAATGCAAATATATATAACCTCAAATAGTTTCTATAACAAAGAAATCATATATGTTCAGAAGATATCACGTGAAGCAGAAAGGCACCATTAATGTGTGTAGAAAGAGAAAGACAAGCAAGCAATAAGCAAACATCTCTGGGTTTCTGTTGCCCTGTTTGTGCTCTTGAATGAGAGCTGTTCACTAGGAAACTCCCCAAAAATTATATTCAATTCAACAGATTATTCACCTATTGAAGAGAAACATGTGTGGTCCAAATTTTAATCCTCATTAAAGGTGTATAGAGAAACAAATGAAATATTATAAAAGTAAAATAAAGGTAAAAACAAAGATTAGAAGAAGAACTCAGTGAATCAAATATAAAGCTGAGTTTGCAACATTTTCAATAGACTATAAGTGTACAATTTATATTAATGATGGACAACTCAGAGGAAATAAAACAATAATTACCAGAAAAATTCATAACATGAATATAGTTTGCAATAATTCTTACCCATAAGTATCCTAATTTTTTTTTAATCTGTGTGAAAGAAAATTAAATTACAATAAAACTACAGATATATAAAATCCAGTAAACAATATTGTAGTAGTCAATTTATGGAACATACAATTAGAAATAGAATTTCAATAATAACCGATACTTAAAATTCCAAATATACTTGACAGAGACAATTTACTTCATGATATCTCATAATCAAGAGGCAAAGTATACAAAATATAGTAGCAGTAATTAATTCTGCATAAAAAATCATTCATAAAGATAGCACAAATGAGAATAACATATCTCTACACTCCTTGAAATTCATAATTATAGACTAATATATTTCAAATCCTTAAAGTAAATAATCATCAACCAAGATTGCTATTTTCAGCGGCTAACCTTTGAAATTGATGCAGAAATAAAGACAGTATTAAGGAGTATCTACTGAAACTGTTCATGACCGTCAAGACAGCACTACAGAAAACATCTGAAGGAACACTAAATGCAGATTTAGAATAGTGACAGTATCAAGAACAAGAGCCCTGGAAAAAAGTAAACTTCATAAGAACAACTAAAGTCACACTAGAAAACAGCAAAGGAGAGAAATAAAAATGTACAACTCAGCAAAACAACAAACTCATTATAAGCAGGGTGAATTGTTGAAGAAAATTAAAGAATATAATCAGCAATAGTCAAGGGAATATACAGAACTTCCTCAAAACCAAATCTAAATGTTCCAGGTCTGTAAATAAATCAATAGTACTATTAACACAACCCTAGTATTTTGTCTCTTAGAGTGCATCTCATTGTAAATGTCAAAAAGTGAATAAGAAATAATTGATAACTACTTGGAAAATGGAAATCCCAAACAAATATGATATTAAATACATTTCATTCATAATTGGATAAAGGTGGTAAAAACATCCACTACAGCACAATGATGTAAACAATCCATCAAGAATATGTAAGATCTGAAAATATGTAATAATGGATATTGGAACTTTTATCTCCTAAAATAAACCATAATGGAGATAAATGGTTAAGTGGATATTTAAAAAAATACAATTGCTTGGCTTCAGTAACACTCATTTTGTCTAAGATGGATTATCCAGTTAAGAAAGGAATAAAGGTTCTTCAGAGTTCATCTGCAGCATAAATTAAGGGGACTCACTTAACAAGAAAATACATTCAAAAGCTATGGAAAAATGGATTCATTACAGATGCACAAGATATACTAGAAAAAATTGTATAATTTTAAACAGTAAGCAAATCTTATTAAGAAAATAATTGAATTAATTCTTGCATATTTCAAACAACACTGTAAACATCCCTGCAAATTAATAAAAAAAAACTTCTCGTCATTGAAGAAACCAAAGAAGGAATGTAAAGATTATTATCAAGTGAACATGGAAATATGTAGCTTAGTAAATATTCAGGATATTGCAAGGACACTTTGTAAAGAAATGCTATAGTTAATTTAATAAAGAAAGGAACTTAAGCTAATATAATGCTCTACTTGTAGTTTTTATAAAACAAAAAATCCAAATCCCCAATGCAGGAGTTAGAATATAATAATTCAAATCAGAGGAGCTATCATTGAAATTGATGCTAAAAGAAGAAAAAAAGAAGCAGTGATATAAAAAGTATGTTATGCAAAATAATAAACAAAATGGATAGATAGTCAAAAAACTAACCAAAGGAAATAAATGGTTACAAAGAAATAGAAAGGTAAATGATCGTAAAAGTATATTGATAGTAAAACATATACTTGGTAAATCCAGGTATAATTATGGGTTACGTCTAAAAACTGTTCTCCAAAACATTAGAAAATCTATAAGAAAATGATACAATTTGAGAAATGTAAGATTTGCCATAATTAAATCTAGAAGATATGAATTACAAGAAAAATCTTCTGGGATCAAAGACAGATTAATGAAATCAGTAATAAATAATACATCAAAAATTAACACAGGATTGACTTTGTTTACTGATTGATAATAATTTACATTTTGTTCTACAACTTCCATATGCTAGTATTTCATTTGCTTTATAAAATGTTATTTTCATTATTTTTTTCAGTATTCTTAACATACATGAAATACATTTTCTTTATATTCTTCTTCACTTCATCCTCTAAATCCTTAAAATTTTACTATCCCATAGCTTCATGAACTTTTTATATTAGAAAAAAGGTAAGAAAGAAAACTTACTGCCTGATGTTTTCTTTGCTCCAGATTTTTTATAAAAAGTTAACCTCAAAATTTCTTAAATCATATCATAAAATTAAAAAGAATAGAAACCTTCTCATTTTGAGCATGTAGTATTATGCTTACAGAAAAATCATATTTCAGTTTATCAATTTCCTTATCAACATCGATATGAAAATACCCAGAAACTGAAATTTCGGTTTAACTTGAAAGTCAGAGAAGCAAAATAGCAAGCCAATGACTTTTACTTCTTCCTCAGTATAAAATGGAAATCCTGTGTGTTAGAGGATTTTATATTCCCCCATTTTATATTCTTCTCTAGTGCTGGGATTAAAGTCCTGCACCACTACCACAAAGTTTCTAGGGGAAACTAGCATAGTTACTGGAATTAAAGCTGTGGGTCACCTCCTCCAGGTTTGGAAAGCTGATCAATGCTACTGTTTTACTCTCTGACCTTGAGGAATGCTTTATTTATTAAAATACAAATGAAATATTGCTACATTCACCCCTCATCAATGAGTCAATCTTTGCCATGGGCATTACAGAAAATCAATATCAAATAATCTGCAGAGATATAGAGCACAGTCATAACTTTTATATATATGAATCTTGAAACATTCCCATACCTAAGACTATGAGAAAAGTGTGGAAAAGGGACAAAAACATTTTAGGAGTCAAAGAATCAAGGAAATCTTTGGGGTTTAAGTCTTCTAGTAACACCAGAAACTACATTCTTAAAATCTCAAAAACATGATTAGTCAAAACCTAACTGAAAACGGATGATACCAATGAACATGTCAATGAGTCCCCAGGACTCAACTATTCACAAAGAACTACCAACACTGAGAAAAGGTGAAAGTGAGAGGGATAGACCTCCCCAGTGTAGAGCAGATGTGATTTTAAAATTGTATTTCTTTTTTTACTGTTGGAATTAGTCATTTAGATTACCCCAGTTTAGAGCACATGGTTTTAAAATTTTATTCATTTTTTTTGCTGTTGGAATCAATTGTTTTCCAACATTTAGTCAAATAATTTTGTTTCAATTTTTATTTTGAAACACTATAATATCACTATATCAATTATGCTTAACATATTCATTGTGTTTATAATGGACATACTTCTTTTTTAATTTAATCAAGTCACTCTTAATGTACTAGATAGAATGCACGAGTGTTGCTCTTATAATAACATGTGATATTCAAACTGGATAATATTCAAACCCAAAAAGTTAAACTGATAAATAATAAATGGACAAATTGAATTATTTTGTTCTGAAATACTCTTCCCTTCCCAGATTTGACCCACAACATTTGAGGTACAAATTCATGAAAAAAAAAAAAAGAAAAACATTCGCCTGAGACATTTAGCCCGCAACACAGGCCAGAGCCAGAACCAAACCTAGCCACCTGGCTTCAGGAGGAAAAATTAGCTCTCTTAACTTCCATTCACCCCAGCTTAGCTTCTCTTCTGCTCTACCTGTCTGTCCATAACTTCCTGTTGCACCCACAGCTTGCTGCCAACCTGCATGGCAACCACAGAGCTTCCCTTCCCCCGCCCCCGGGAGAGCTTCCTGTGTCTATCACAGTACCTGTAACTTATTGTCAACCTAGTGTGTGGCTGCCACATCGCTACCATGGTTTCTCTTGAGTCTTGGGACCCCTTTATATCCACTCAGGGCTTCCCTAACCAGTGTCTCTTTAACAAAAGTCTGTTCAGTTTGCTTTTGAGTTCTGCTTAGAAAATCCACAGGTTAGTGCTTTTCCCACAAGTAAGGCCAGAGCTCCAGGTTCTCTGGGCTGCTTAAGTGATATAATTACAGCGCCTACTGGCCCGCCTTTATTACACCTTAAAATTCTCATCTGAACCAGGATTTGAATGGAGGTAGGTAACTCATCTGAAAATTACAGATGATATCACCACCCAGGAATTTAATAAATTTAATAACCATTTTTCTACTATGGAAGGAATTCTAATAGAGGTATATATGACCTACCTGCATCATATACATTCGTGGCCATAGCCACTATTAGTTTGACAATTCATATTATATTCTTAAAGAAATGGTTTGATAACAGAGTCAAGACTGAGATACGTTCAGAAATAGCATAGAATCTGCAGACTAGTCATGAGAAGTTGGCTGAAAGTATTCACGTCATTTAAAATGATAACCACTATTTGACAGGCAAAATTCATATGGTGACAATGGGTTATGATACCTTAGAGAATGGTGTTTAGGGAGTTTCTGAAAGGATTCATAATATGAAATTGACAATAAAAAACTGTTAAAAAGTTATTAAAATCTAGGAAACAGAACACCCTTTCTGGAAGTCAATCTACATGCCACCCAAATAATCTCTAAGGATGGAAAGATATCATTAATGTAAACACTTAAAGACTTGGAATCATAAGTTCTTGATGAGAACCAGAGATTAATTGATTTGATGAAGTCATTAGAAATATTCACAGGTCAAGGTATTCAGACTCTACAAAAGACAGTGATACATAGACTTGAAACCATTGAATAATTTTTCAGAATGCATAAGCAAGGAGACGATATATAGACAAAAGACAATAATGATATAACACTGCCAGTAAATCTCAGAGAGAGAGAGAGAGAGAGAGATGACTTACCAAGATTTCTAACTGCTTATCTTGTTACTATTTCTGAAGAAAAAAAAAACAGCAAATGGTGAATACCCAAAAGGATATACGTAATGGAAATTGGAACCTATATGTATAAAAGTTCTACAAAACATTAAGGAAGCAATAACTCCACTTGATTAGCTTAGTTTAGTCTCAGTTGTCTTAGAAGATAATCCATATCTACAGTAGAAGGATTATTCGACAAAGGATGCTAAGGCCCTTGATAATCAATGTAGAGTGAGAGGTTTGAGGCCCCACAATATAAAATTCTTGGTGAGGATTTTTATGCTAATCTGGGTAGTCAAGCTATATACAATGAATTCACATATTGTCCCTATGTGGTACAAGAGCCTTGATTGCTTTGCACAAGATTCAAGAATTAGGAAAAACAATTGAATTATATACTAAGGTTATAGAAGGCCCAAGAAAAACATTAAGGTACTTTTTACAAAGATAAACTAAAATTATACAAATACGAGTAGACGATGCAGAAGCTAGATGAGAAATCCTTGAATCTCTGGCTTTTAAAAATGCTAATTTAGACTGAAAAAAAAACACCAAAACTTTGGCCCTTAAAGGTCAGATCAGTGACAATGAAAGGATAAATCCTTTACATGGCCAATGTTGCATCCTTTGACTATAGCACAGAGGTGTGGGTTGGAGAAGCTTATTCCAAAAGTACAAAGAGATCTTAAAATACCAAATGTTTCAATTGCAGTCAAATAGACATTGGAGAAGTGACTGTAGAGATGGTATTCCTAGAATATTTTTTCTGAGAATGACACAAATAGAATCTTATGGATTATGCTGAAGATGTGGCAAAGGCCATTATTAGACCAAGGAACATAGATAAAAAAGAGATAAACAAGACAATTTGTCAAACCCACAGGTTGAAGGTGGTCCAGTCATTTCCAATCACTGTGAAGGGCATATATCCTCAAGAAAATTTGAAAATCCAGTGTCTATTAAAAATCATACTGCTCTGGATCCTAGAATAACTATGGAGGATGAATCAGAAATTCCAATAAAAAATAGAAAAAAAAGCTGAGAGTATACAGAAATAACATTGTAATTGAAGAATTATTAGACAGAGGTGGAGACGTGACAATTATTACTCTAGATTCTTGGCATTCAAATTGGCCACTTCAGGAGGCAGATGGTCAATTCCTAAAAATTGTACTCCTACCTCAGGTAAAACAAAGCAAGAAATAGATTGAATGAATATGCCCAAAAGGACAGAGGGGGAAGCTGAGGTAATATATGGCTAATATAACAGTGTATTTATGGGGTTTTGACCTGTTACAACAATAGAATACCCTGATTAAAATACCTACATTCTCAGAAATGACCACAAACCAATTCATGTTTCTGGTAATGGTATTACAAGGTACTATAAATAACAGGCACTGATCATTCAGGTTGTACAAAAACACAGAAAAACAACTGGTGAACTCTAAGAGGTATGCACAGCCATACCTTTAAAATGGTTGACAGACAAACCTGTATGGCTTAAGAAATGGCATTTAAACATATCGAAATTGCAGGCTTTATCACAGTTGGTAAAGTGGCAACTAGATGCTCAGTATATTGAAGAATCAACCAGTCCTCGGATTTCTCCTGTATTTATCTCCAGACATCTGGAGAATGGAGAATGGTAACAGATATAAGAGCTGTTAATTAGGTTATTCAATCAATGGGCTGTCAACATACTAGAATTCCTTTGCATTCCCTAAGGCCTAAAGGGTGGCCTCTTATAGTTATCAATTGAAAAATTCATTCCTATGGTTTACAAGAAAAATACAGAAATATATTTACCTTCATGTTGCCTACTTATAATAATTCCTGCTACAAGATATCAATTGAAGGTTCTCCCACAGGGAGCGTTAATTAGACTCACCCTGTGTCATATTTTTAAGTCAGCCATTGGAAATTATATGTAATCAATTTCCTGAATCTATAGCTTACCATTACATGGGTGATATTTTATTCTCTGATTCAAATGTAGATACATTAGAATATTTGAAGAAATAAAGAAAAATTTGCCTCATTGTGGATTGGAAATTTCTCCAGAAAAAAAATGCAAAGAGGTAATTTTATTCACTATCTAGGCTATAAAATAATTTTGAGAAAATTAGAACAAAAAATTGCAAATTAAAAGAGATCAATTGCAGATTATTTATGACTACCAAAGGTTGCTAGGAGACATTTTTAATCTATGGCCCATTTCTGAGATAAACCTTATCAAATAATTGACACAAACAAAACCTTAGATGGTGAAAAAAAGACTTAATCAGTTCCAAGGAATTATTAGTTGAAGCTGAGAAAGAATTTATTTTGATTAAAGAGAAATTACAGAAGGCAAATATGGATCATATGGATCCAAATCCTAACTTCATTCTGGTCTTATTTCCCTCCAAAACAATCTCCTATAGGAATATTATTGCAGAGGGAAGGTATTTACTTAAAATGAATCATTTTACCACATAAATCAAATAAAATTTATGTGGAAAAGATCTCTGATATAATTATTAAAGAAAATTTGGGAGTTCAATTGTCAGGAATAGACCTTGCAGAAATTGTAGTATCATTCACTAATAATGAATCAACAAATTATAGAAAGAAGCCAAACACTGACAAAGAGCTTGCGTTAATTTTTAGGAGATATTAACAAAAAGTATCCCAAAAGCAAGAAAAATTGACTTATAAAGATAACTAATTTGATCCTTCCTCATATTGTATGGGACACATTGATAATTTGAGCCACTGCATTCTTTACTGATGTAAATAAATCAAGAATGGCACTTATAAAATGGCATTTAAAATTTAAGTAAAGTGAAAAACCTGTATAATTCTGAACAAAAGTCAGTATTACGTTATTCTCATGGTATTAGGGGATTTTTAAAGAAACTTTCAACATAGTTAGTGATCCAACAAATGCAAAAAGAGCTGCTTTGCATAAGGAAACTATTGAATTTATATTAGATGACAGAGAATTAACTTTTTATTTATTCAGGTAAAATATGTAATTAGGAATAAACATCATCACATACACATAAAAACATAACTAATCCCATATATATCTGCCAGTTACTCTAGCACAGGTTAATGTAGAAATTGATGAAATATTGATTGGAAATATGCTGAAGGACTCAGAATTTCATAAAAGAAAATTTATCAGTAGCAATTAAAAAACACTTCTATCAAATGGCAAGAAGCCAAGAATATTGTAAGATGTCTTACTTAGTCTTTACACAACTAAGCACCACTACCTGTAGTAAGTAACCCAAGGGGTACTCAAAGCAATGAAATCTGACAGATGGATGGATTCCATTTTGAAGAATTTGGAAAACTAAAACATTGAACGCCACTCAATTGATACCTACTCAGGTTTTCAATGGTCAACTTATTTTATTTCAGTAATGTTACTGATTCAGTAACATTAACTAAGAGTCTTGTCCTTCATCGATATACCTGCACAATCAAAAACTGACAATGCTTCAGCATATATCTCAAAAATGAAAGAGTTCTTTGCTTATTTTTTAATATAAAGGATATTACAAGTGTACTATACAGGTATAACTGTATACCTGTATACAGGTCAGGCAGTTATAAAAACATCAATTCAAACTTTAAAGGATATGCTAGATAAACAAAAAGTGTTGATAAATACCCCCAGAAATAGATTACATATTGCTTTATTAACTTTGAATTTTCTTAACTCAATTTAGAAAGGAACAAAAGATATAGAAAGACATTGGACAATAGAAAAAGCTACTGAATAAAATCAACTTGTGTACTTCAAGGATGTGTTCATCTCAGAATGGTAAATAGGAGATGTGTTATGCTGGGGACTGGGTTGTGCTCTTGTTTCTATAGGAGAAATAAAGCTTTGGATACCATCAAATTAATTAAGATACAGTTTGAAAAGGAGTACCTTTTGGATAAAGAGAAATGACAGCTCATCCACAGATGTGTATGATAAGAATAAGAGTAACTCTGCTGGTGCATAAAAAATGTAATTAATTTAAATCAAACCAAATCAAAATGCCCATTGTTTTATTAAGGATGACACTCCTGGTTGGCTGAATGCATGGTGGGGAGACAAGACAGAAGGGAGATCTTGAAGAACAGAAAACCCCATATTCCTCCTCTAGGAGGCCCCTTAAATACAATGTGGGAGTGGTCCTGACACCCCAGGTAGGGGTCAGGATCTGGCAAGCTGGGATTTTGAATCCAAAGCAAAGCAACTCCCAGGCCAGGGGCTGGGGCTATGCTCCCAACTTAACATTCCAGACTGTATGGACATAGGGGATGACAGGACATTGAAGTGATAATTATGACCAACAATTTAGGCTCTCTTTGGAAAAAGGGTGCAGACTCAACTCTGGCTACTTCCTGTGGGTATAAGATGAGGAAGGAAGACCTGGCTGTTGGTGGGTCCATTTTTAGCGGAGGTGTGGCTGGAGAGGCATCCTACCGGCTGTCATTCAGAGATGCCGGGCAATTGTTTTTTGAGGGAGGTAAGAAGGCAAGTGTCTAGGTGAAAAATATATTACTACTGGACCTTTGAAGTGGGGCTACCCTTGGGATGAGACACAATAGTAGATGAAACCAGATATGATTTAGCAGGTGTCTGTGATCCAGGAGACCTGGTACCAATGATGTCCCAGGAGCTGGTTGGCATTGTCCTGGGAGCATTTTGTAGGTTGGTCTTGGGTAGGCAGCAGGAGTAACCTGAAAAACATGCTTAGAACTGGAAAATTAAAACCTTGCATTTTTCCAGACCTGATTTTGGTGTAGCAATGGAACTTTTTAGGAACCTGTAAAAGAACTGGTAGAAGGCTATTACAGGAAATTGAGAACTTTGAACCTCTGAAAGTTGAAACCAGTTAATCCTGTACTATGAGGCCTGTTAAAGAACAGTCACCTTGAATTGCCAATTGCCTTAGACAGATCTGGGAGGAATAGATGAGCAAAAAACAAGACAGCTTTTGGTCAGCAGGCAATCCCAAGTCCTCTCCTGGTCTTTGGAAAACATCAGGCTTAGAAGCAGTTTTGCCATTAGCTGTTGAGTGTGAGAGGCCCAAAGATTTTTTTCTTGTGAGGGGAAGAACATCTTACCTGGGTAATCAGATGAGCTGATCGATTCCCTGAGGGAAAAATAAAAGAAAAAAAAAGGCCTTTTCTTGATTTTGTGTGGGTGCTTTGCAAACCAGAGGAAGCGTGGAAACATAGGTCTTTGTCTTCTAAGAGGACACACATAGGATGCTGCAGATGCTGGCTTGTCTCCTTATTAGAAGCTCTATATTTTTAAAATGCAATGGTCTTAAGTTTGTAAAGGCACTCGAGAACAAAAATTATTGTCTGGTATTTTAAACTGGGTATATAAGCTAAAATTTTAAATCTGTTGTAATCTGGAAGCACATACATACATAACATTTAAATTTACAACACAAAAACACAGTTACACATATTGTGGCCACATTATTTTAACAGAGAAACAAAACAGACTTGGAGACCTGTGTCAGCTTACTAGGCAAGAGAGAGTGGAACGATGGGGGAAAAGCAGATTTATTGTCAATAGGGAAAGACAGGGCAGCACAGAGACCAGCGAAATAGTTGGAGAAAGGCAGGGCCCTGTAGGTGCTAGGCCCAGAAGGTGATGGACAAATGTGCTGAAGGAAGTGGTGCTGCCTCTGTTACTAATGGAAAAGTGCAGCTCCGCAAAGTGCCACTTTGGGGCATGTGTCCCTCTACAAACTGGCTGCACCGTGTTTGGGCAAGTGTGCTCTAGGAACTGGCAACCCCGTATCTTTGTTTGGACTTTGTTTCTTTTACGGGCATAGTGCGGGCATGTGGCTTTGGGCATGGTGGGCACACAATGGCAGAGCACCGCAGAGGCCGCAGAGGGGCGGAAGTCTGAGTGGGGGGACAAAGAGCAGGAGCACCAATGAAGACATAGAGCGTGACAGAAGTAGGGGTGGGACAAACCACGTATTCGCCAATGAACACACAGAAAAAGACAGAAGTGGAGGTGGAACAAATCTCATGGTAGCCAATGAAAACAGAGAAAACAGCAGAAGAGGCAGGACAAGAGCACCGTACTTGGGGGGAAAAAAAAAACGAGGGCTTGGAGTGTAATTTGCTTTAAGTTAGCTTGTTACAATTTTAAAAAGTTTTATGTGCCCGCTTAAAGGTCTTTGAAATCTGGTAGGAAATGTAAGAAAACCAGATTAAATGCATACCTCCTACACGGCCCGTTATTGTGCATCCACTGAAGAGGCGGCACCAAGTCTGTCGAAATATACATTTAATATACCTGGTACATGAGAAATTGGAAGGGAATGTCTTCTGGCACCCAAATCCCATCTCAGCAGAGAACCCTGCCTCTGCCACTGTGGTCAGGCCTTTTGCACAGCCATGACTTCAAAAATCCTGAAAAAAACAAATGGGTTACACCAAAATCCTACCTGCATTCAGTTTAAAAGGGAAACTCACCAAGTGAAGCCAAACTTGCCTGGTGGAGTGCATGTACAGGAAGGCTGTTTTCCAGTGTGGCCTCAGACCCTGGGCCGTGGGCCCTGGACCCCACAGGAAAAGACTAAGGCCCCTTAGTGGGACACTCCATATGATAAGAATAAGAACAGCTCTCCCAGTACAAGAAATCCAATTAGGTCAATTCAAACCAAATCAAAAGGCCCATCGTTTTGTTAAGGATGACGCTCTCGGGTGACCAAGCGCATGGCGAGGAGACAGGACAGGAGGGATCCCATGCAGACCTGAAAACCACGTGTTCCTCCTCTAAAAGGCCCCTTAAATACCCTGTGGGAGTGGTCTTGACCCCCCCACCACAGGGAGTAGTCAGGACCTGGCATGTTGGGATTTGGAGTCCAGAGCAAAGCAACTCCCAGGCCAGGGTCTAGGACTATGCTCCCAACTTAACAGTGACAATCATACATGTTGTGAGGAAACTTTATAAGGTTTGGGGAATGGTTCTGCTTTTGTCTTTGCAGGAAAATAGAAAATCTTCATGTTTGAGAAATGAGAAAACCTTGATATAGACCAATGAAGAAAAGATAGCTATCCAGAAAGAATCACCTAGCAAGAGAAAAAAATGACTTATGGTACCAATGTTCTCTGCAGGGTAAAATCTTGCTACCTAAACATACATTGTTATTATTATTATTGCCTGTGGGATTGCAATGGGATGGGGTGGTCCTGGTGACAATGAGTCCATGGAAGGCACAGGTTCCCAGCAGCGAGTGGGTGAGCAGGAGAGCGGGTGGGAGACACATGGGCAGACATATCATACAGAATAGAATTGGGTATTTATTACTTAGAGGAGGGGGGGACAAAGGAGTGAAAGAGGGAGAAAGGGAAGAGAGAAGAAGACAGAGATAGTGAGAGAAGGGAGCAGGAGAAGGAGAGCACACATGCCAAAAGGAACACAGAGAAACCAAGATAGCAAGAGGAGGGCAGGGGCCACTGGGAGTGGGCACGGCTTGTCTCCTAAAGAAAGAAAAATCATTATGTACGTATCTGTTTACTTCTCAATATAGTGGTAGTTCTGACTCACTTAATAATCAAGGCTGGCTTTGGATTTGAATGGTTGCTCTTCTCTAAATCCAATCATGTTGATAAAAGAAAAATTCAGAGTTTCTATCTCATATCAGGAGAGCCAAACATTGTCAAGACAAGGAGAGACAGCACTTCAGAATATCCTGCTTCACTGAAAAGTCTATCAGATATGGCAGGCCTGTCGGCTGAATATAGATGGCCCAATATTGCAGAGAAATTATGGATGGCTGTCCAGGCAGTCAGCTGTTTCTGTCATTTCCCACATTTTTTGGGATGTTGCTTGCTCACACTTCCTGTTCATTCAGTTAATATTTTTTTTCTTGGGTCTCTGAGGGAGCTGAAGATTAGATAATTATAGTTTATCACATGTGGAGAACAAGTTATGATAGAAATAGAATTAGGTATAAGACTTTGGACTCACCATGATAAGATAAACATGGAGTATTTCCTCTAAATTTGTCTAATAAAAATGGACTAGACATTGTTGATGTACTTACTGCCTACAGATATTGTACATAATCATTGTGTTTAATATATAGTTTTCTTATATTAGTTATGGCCTTTCATTTTTTTAGAATCTTATAAAGGGGAAATGTAGTGCTATTTCTATTGTATTTTGTTAAATAAACCTTACTTCAAGTTCAGAGAGTAAAACAGTCACACAGATCAGCCTTTCATACCTGGCACTGGTGACAAGCACCTTTAAACATTTAATCCCTGTGTGTTTTTATGCCAATACCAAGCTGTTTTAATTATTGCAGCTCTACAACAGAGCTTGATGTCAGGGATGGTGATGCCTCTGGAAGATACTTTGTTGTACAGGAATATTTTGGCTATCCTGGGTTTGTGGTTTTGTCATATAAAATTGAATCTTATTCTTTCAAGGCCTATGAGGAATTGAGTTGAGATTTTGAAAGGGCTTTGTAGTGAATAGGAGCACAGTCCTGCTTTTCATCCGGCCTAGCTCCCGCATGGCGAAATTATACCCCAAAACAACAGCACACAAATTGTATTCATTTCAGCATTACCTGGCCCATTATATCTAGCCTCTTTTTGGCTAACTCTCACATCTTAATTAA
>LOEQ01009578.1:0-12096 GCA_001685075.1 Bramus lutescens
TTGCCTGGTTACACTCACCACCCAGTCCCAGCCCCAAAACAGGCTGAGCTGGGGGATCTTCTTGCCCCGAAGAAGGGAAGGGGAGCCTGGGTGCAAGCCCTGTGATGGATCTTCTGTTACAGGATCAGGGCCGTGAGTTCTTTGTATATTTTGGAAATCAGCCCTCTGTTGGATGTGGGGTTGGTTAAGATCTTTTCCCATTCTGTACGCTGCTAGTTTACCTTATACGCCTGGATGTTCTTTTACTGAACATGATTGTTTCAGCAATCCTGGTTTTTTTTTTCCTTATAAAGTTAAGTACTTTTAATGACTACTTCTATAAACTTCTTATACCTTTATAGGCATGTCTTTCTTTAGGTTAGGAAATTTTTCTTCTATGATTTTGTTAAGTATATTCTCAGGGATCTTCTCCTTCTTCCATTCCTATTATTCTTATAGTTGGTCTTTTCATAGTGCCCCAGATTCCTTGGATACTTTGTGTTAGGAATTTTTTAGATTTAACATTTTCTTTGATTGGTGAATCTATTTCCTCTACTGTGTCTTCAACACCTGAGATTCTTTCTTTTATTTCTTGTATTTTGTTGGTTTTGCTTGTATCTGTAGCTCCTGTTCACTTACCCAGATTTTCCATTTCCAGGATTTCCTCCATCTGTGTTTTCTTTATTGTTTCTGTTTCCTTTTTTAGCTCTTGAGCAGTTTTCTTCATGTGTTTGTTTTTCTTGACTTTCTTTTTTCTTCCAATTTTTTTGTTTGTCTTTTCCTCAATTTCTTCGAGGGATTTTTTTTCATATTCTGTTTAAGGACCTCTATCATCTTTATAAAGTCATTTTTAAGGCAATTTTCTTGTGCTTCAGCTGTGTTGGATTGTTCAGGTCTTGTTGTTGTAGTAGGATAGCTGGGTTCTGGTAATGCTCTATTGCCTTTTATATTATTGTGTTTTTATAATTGTGTTCAGGTAACTGGATTTGGGGTGATCATAGTTCTAGCTGTTGATTACTGCATTTGTCTTTGTTGGGTGGGTTTTTTTTTCCTTGTTTTCTCTTTCCTCTCTGGTCTTCTAGTCTCTGGTAATGCTCAAGTCTTCTTCCAATGTGGTAGACCAGGATATAGAGCCTAGGAGAGGGGTTGTAGTCTGTGGTCCCTGGTTTGGCCTCTGAGGTCCCTAAGACCAGTCTGGCCTCCAGTACAGCTTCCTGGGCTGGGGTCCCTAGAGCTGACCTGTGTTCTGATTAAGCTGAAGTCTACTTCTGAGGTTATAGGCCTTAGGTTCCTAGATCCTGCCTGGCCTCTGGTAAAGCCAAAGACTTCTTTAAAATAGTAGGCAGGGATATGGAGCCCTGGGATGGGGGTCCAGTTTGGGGTTGTTGGACAGGCTTAAAGTGATTTACCTTTAAGTGGTTGTGGGCTATGTCTTCCCTGGGCTCCCTAGGACCACTTCAGCCTCAGGTAAAGCTGTCAGGGCTGTGGGCCTTAGTGTGGAGCCCAGGGGAGGGGGGGTCTTTTACCAGTCCTGTGAGATAACTTGTCTTATTTACTTTCCTGTTGCTTTGATAAAATACCTGGTGTAGCACTTAGGGTGTAAAGATTTTATTTTGCCTCACAGTTCAAGGGCATGGTCTGCCAGGGTGGGGAGTCACTGCAGCAGGAGTTGGTCACGTAGCATCCATAGTCAGGAGGCAGAGAATGCTGTGCTCAGCTCACTTTCTGCATTTTATAGAGTCCAGAGAATATTGCCATCCCCGTGGGCAGCCCTTTCTTCCTAAGTGAACCTAAGTGAGCCTTCACAGGCATGACCAGAGGCTAACCTCAATGTTAATCCCTCATGGGCATGCACCAAGATTTGTCTCCTAGGTTATACTAGACCCTGTCAAGCTGGTTGTACTAACCGCCACACACTTACTGTGCTTTCCTTTGACACTGAATTGTGAGACATAATTTGTTCAAGGCCACATTGCTTACAGATGGCAGAGGAGTTTTTGTGCAAATGCAGCTTCCCCAACACATTCTGTTGAAACGGCTTTTTCCATTACAAAATAGTTTTGCCTTTTGTTGCAAGTCTTCAGATCATCTACATGAGAATTTATGTGTTCTTTAATCGAGTTGATGGTCTGTGTGTCTTCTGATTACATATGTGAGAGTATGTGTGTTCTATGATCGAGTTGATGGTCTGCTGTCTTCATGCCAGTACCGCACAGAT
Source organism: Bramus lutescens (assembly GCA_001685075.1). Taxonomy (NCBI): domain Eukaryota; kingdom Metazoa; phylum Chordata; class Mammalia; order Rodentia; family Cricetidae; genus Bramus; species Bramus lutescens. The sequence goes on from LOEQ01009578.1 coordinate 2,198, forward strand.
TTCAGTAGCATAGCTTTGTAGTAATCTGAAATCAGGAGCGTGAGACCTCTGGTTTTTGTTTGTCTTTATATCCTAACCAAAGCTTTCCTTTCCTCTCCTCTTCCAAATCACCATACCCTCAAGCCCATCCATTCTTCCTTTGTTGTTTCTCTTCAGATATAGGCAGGTATCCCATGGATATCAGCCAGACATGTTATATCAAGCTGCAGTGAGACCAGGCACCTCCTCCCTCCTCCACCACGGTTGGATGAGGCAATCCGGCAGGAGGAGTGGCTCCCCAAATCAGGCAACAGAGACATCCCCTGCTCTCGCTGCTAGGAGTCTCACATGTAGAACAAGTTACACAACTGTAATATCTATGCAGAGGGCCTAGGTCAGTTCCACGTATCTATGTAGAGGGCCTAGGTCAGCCCCACGTATCTATGCAGAGGACCTAGGTCAGTCCCGTGTATCTATGCAGAGGGCCTAGGTCAGTCCCATGTATCTATGCAGAGGGCCTAGGTCAGTCCCATGTATCTATGAAGAGGGCCTAGGTCAGCTCCCTGGTTGTTGCTTCAGTCTCTGTGAGCCCCTATAAGCCCAGATTAGTTGGTTCTGTGGGTTTTCTTGTGGTGTCCATGATACCACTGGGTCCTACAATCTTCCTCCCCGTTTTCTGCAGTATTCCCCATGCTCCGCCTAATGTTTGGCTGTGGGTCTCTGCATTTGTTCTCATGAGTTGCTGGGTGAAGCCTCTCTGATGACAGTTGGGCTAGGCACCAATCTGTGAGTGTAGCAGAAGATCATTAGGAGTCATTCCATTGACTTTTTAAAAATATTTACTTATTGCCATTCATATTGGGTCCTGAGACTGAGACAGAAGTTGTCTGTGCTGTGTCCATCTACAGATGACCTTCATGACATGCCGAATTCATCCATGCCTAACTTGTTCAAGGCTTCTCTCATGAAAGTAACTGGGTTTTGTCAGAAGCTCTTTGTCCATGAATAGAAATGATTGTATATTTTCTTATCATGGAAATGGCTTTGATTCATGGGCTAAACCAATACTGAGAAAGGCCTCAGTAGTTCAGAAACTATAATTGTGTTTATGAAACTCTGGTTTTTCTCGCACTTCTTGGTGAGGCCCCACAATGTAATCGAATCAGCACTAAAATCAGCATATTTTCTTTCCCCCATTTGCCACATTTCCCTAAGTTTAGTGATAGCTAATGGCAGCTTTCTTTATTAATGGGAATTGGAGGGGAAATAACATCAATGTGGACTAATGAATGCTGACCATTGCCTAGGAGCCATTTTTAATGGAATAAATAGATTTTTGTTTCTAAAAATTATCTTGTGGTAAAATTGATTTTTTGATATACAATAAACACATGTATAGAACAAAGTAAACTCCACAATTGCTACTAGAGTAATTCTATCACTATCCATCTCCACCTTCAACTCCACTTTCCCTTTTTTGAGAATTTCATATAGTATATAACATCTCTGTGACTGGACACTTCCAGGTGACTGATGACTTCGTTAGGAACCATTTTGAGCAGGATCATGCTAAGTGCAAACCAGTGTCATTATCATGGTAGGTGACCATAGGTGTAATGTGTTCCATTGGTTTCAGGACACCAGCCTCTGAATTCATATGGATCTCCATCTTCTGTTGGGGAAGGGTGTTGTTATAAATTATAAGGTTAGTTGTTGGGGATTATGATCAGATTTAACTCCTGGGCTACAAGACATGGTAACAGCAAGTGAAGTCACCATCTGGGATACATGATCATTTCATGGGCCATCATGTTTATCATCAACACACAAAGACCATCAAGGAAGGAAGGAATATTAGAAATGCAAAAAAAGGTTATTTTGGATAGCTTACAGAATAGCTATGTTTTTATTTCTCCTGCAATAACCAGTGTATTAATTTTCTGGCCTATTGATGAAATCAATTTAGGAGAGTAAAATGAAATAGTCATAGTGTATCCTTTAAATGCTTTTGGCTACAAGTTAATGGAACAGCCACCTGAAAGTATCAGACATAGGGGATTTTTTTTGCCTTCTATAGCAGTTAGTTCTAGGGCTGAAACAGTGGTCTCCATAATGCTGTGAAGAGCCCAGCAGTTTCCATTCCCCATTTCTCTATCCTCAATATGAAAACATCAGCATCTCAGATTGCTTACCTCTTGCTTGCAAAATGGTTGAAGCAGCTCCAGACATGCCATTGTTATACAATTGCATTCATACATACAAAACAAGGGACATCTATAGATGTGTTTGTGTGTGTGCATGCACGCTTATGTGTGTGATGTAGTATGTGCACATATGACATTGTCTTCCTCTGTCACTCTCCACCTTATTCTTTTAGACAGGGTCTCTCACTGAACTTGAAGTTTATTTCTACACAGGGTCATTGAGATCCCATGATCTTTCTGTTTCCCTCTCCCCACAACCCTGGGATTCTAGCACACATAGCTGTGCCTGGCTTTTATACAGGTTCTGGGGATTCAAATCCAGGTCCTTTGTCTGCACAGTAAGCTCTCTTTCCCATTGAGCCATCTCCCCAGTCTCTACAAGGGAGTTCTTACGTGTGCTCCTTCCTTTTGCTCTTCCTCCTCCTTCTCCCTCTCTTCTTCCCTTTCCACCTTCCGCCTTAGAGAAAGGCGGTTTCCTAAACTGACCCAACAGACTTCCCATAGAATGCACCACTTGGTAAAGCATGTCCCAAGTGTTGCAATGTCTATTGTACTTCAAGGGGAGCTCTGGCAGGAGGGAAGAGGGCAAGGAAACTGCCCCTGAGAGAGCGGCTCCAAGGCACTTCTAACTACACTGCACACAGAAAGAGCTTGGGCCTTCCCAGCTTTCTGTTCCGTTTCTCCCTCCATCCCCTTCAGTGTTCCCTCACTTTCTTTTACCCTTTAGAAGAAGCATGGAAATCCAATTGCTCCCCCTCTACAAACTAACGCCCTGCTTGTCACCCTACCTCCTCCTTCCTGGTAGGTTTCTGTAGCACCCATTTTCAAAGACCGCTTGGAAACGCCATGACTTCTCAAGAGAACTAACTGCCAGCCTTAGATTGGAAAATACATTTTTAATGCCTCGTCAACAGATGTTGATTATGAACAAGAGCTGAGAATATTTATAAATAAAACAAATCAAGAGTGATTTCCCAGTGTTAGCCTGCAGGGAAAAGCTTGAGAGTTGAGAGGCCACCCTCGTTTGCCCCTGCTGCAGCTGTGCCCCACAAGATGCTTCTTGTCATCAGAGTAATGACTTCAGTTTTTCCATCCCAACCATGGTGAGAGGAAGGAAAGCAGAACTTACTTCTTTCTGGAAGCAGGGCACATTTCCACACGCATGCACAGGAGAGCCATTGCTAGGCAACATTGCACTCTCTGGATTTGGAAGACTTCCTGCATTTGTCAGAATGGTTCTCAGTCATCCATCCAGTGGAGACCACAGGACAGAGTGGTGAGAATGGACTCCTTTCCTCTGTGCGGCCAAGTTCTCTGCCTGCTTCTAAATGAACTGCCCCTGAGTCACCGTAATCCAAATCTCTTTGTTTCAGCAACTTCTTTCCTAATCATTTTACCGGATAATCTTTTTTTTTTTCAAGACAGGGTTTCTCTGTAGCTTCGGAGCCTGTCCTGTAACTCGCTCTGTAGACCAGGCTGGCCTCAAACTCAGAGCTCCGCCTGCCTCTTCCTCCCCAGTGCTGGGATTATGGGATTAAAGGCGTGTGCCACCACTGCCCGGCCAGATAATCATTTTTAAGAGAGAAAACATGAGGATTTTTTTTTTAAAAAACCTTACCAGAAAATGAAGTCTCACTGAAACACTGACCTGTTACTAGATTAACAAACAAACCAACAAACTACATAGTTTTTAGGAATTCACTTAATAAAGACTTCAGAGAAACCTAAAAAACATTTGGCAAATGAAAGCTAAATTAGCAATGGAACTGTGAGCCAGCCCTGGTGAGACAGACTCTGGGTTGAACCTTTGAGAGGTTCCCTTGGCTCCGAGGACTGGAAATGGGCTTTCCTGTGGAGAAGCCAGCAATGATCTGCTTTGTGGTATAACTAGTTTTGGATATTCAGAGACAAAAAATGTTGATAACCACAGGCCACGGTGCTGTGGAATTGCTGGACACTTCTCAAAGCAAAACCACCAGCAGCTGTTTGAAGCTTGCTTCCTATTATGAATATTGCATCAATAAAACCAGTACTAAGTGACGCAGCAGATGAAAAGCCCAGCCTTCATTAGACTGGTTTCGTTGGAATGGCTGGGATGCTGACTGAGCAACGATGCTTTGTCAAAGTCGGTGGGTATTCTGGCTTAGTTGTTCTAGGGTTATGTGGAAGGAGTTGGGAGCCTGGTGCTGTTGTGGCTGGACATTTCCTTAATCCATAGCTTAAAAACCTAGATGAGTCGGGGGGTCGTGATCAACCATGGGGTGAACGTGTACATTTGTGGAGGGCTACAAAAGTTAACATAATATTAATGAGGAATGGAGAAAATCTCACAGGGTCCCACCTCAGATAAAGAGGGGCAGGCAACGAATGACTGTGTAGACAGTAAGCTAGCCTCTCCCAGGGATGAGCCCTTTCTAATTGGTTACCCAATCCAAAGTAATCAGTCCTGAAACCATATGCCCACAAACAATTCTGGATACAGCAGGTTGTATTTATATATTTGTGCATACATGTGTGTGTAATAATAATAAAGAAAAAAATGCTCTCATTTTGAAACTGTGGGGGGACACAGGTGGAGTTGGATGGAAAACAGATTTATGTAAGATAAGTTCCTTCACAGCGGGGGAGCTAGCTTCCTTTGATGCACCCAGAATTGTGGATTTGCCACACACACGGTAAGGGTCTAATAACTAAATTTTGAATAATGGTCAACTCTGCATCACCACCACCATCACCACCATCATGACCATCTTGACCACAGGCTCTCATGTATCACAGACTGACCTCAAATTCACTGTGCAGGTGATAATAAGCTTGAACTCGGGATTGTCTGCTTTACCTCCCGAGCGATTGCAGGCACACATACACCATTTACACACGGGGGTTACGAGCTGCTGGGGAGTGAACTCAAGGCCTGTGCGTGCGGATACAGGTTCAATCTGCAGGCAAATGAAGTTGAGGTCTAACCACTGTATTGGTGCCTTTCCTAATCAGCACTGTGATGGAGGAGTGTGGACTAAAACGGGGGAATCTGAAGTCGGTGGACTTCATTTCAATAGCTTATACTGAATTTCAATTTCTTATAGCTCTGCCCTAGGCAGGCCACCTAAGCACCAGCAGCAACTCAGCTATAGCCTCAGCCCAACTCTACAATGTTATTCACTCATAACTCCATCCTATGTAATTCTGCTCCCAGTGCCTCCATCCCTGCATTTAAAATACGCACCAGAATGGATGTACCTTAAATGTCAGAGTTTCCCAACAGTCCCAAGCGCCTCTTCGCAGACTCTTATGTGCTCACACACATCCAGACACTCACACGGACAAACTGGTTTTTCATTTTGCTCTTTTTTCTCTTCATGTTGGGCACACCTTTCCTCCTCTCTCCATTGTTGTTGGGGTTGGGGACAGATTAGAGTGACACACTTTCCCCCAAGCTTTCACCAAATGCTTCCCAGGAATATAAGGATAAGTCAGGCACCATGGTATATACCTGTGCTCAGAACACTCAGAAGGGGGAGGCAGGAGGATCATTTGGGCATAAGATATCCAAGCCCCTTCACTGAGATCCTGTCGCATATACATAAAGAGTTTAGAAATATGCAGAAAGAGGAGTGTCATGCTGGGATTAAATGCATGCACCACCATCAACAGGCTCAGGCCCAACTTTGAAATTGCTTCTTGTTAGGTACTTTATCATAGTAAGGTGAACAACCATTGTAAGTGGTGCAGTGGCGCATACTTAGAATCTTAGCACTAGGGCTACTGAGGCAGGAGGATTATGAGTCAAAGGCCAGCCTGGGCAGACAGTGAGTTTGAGGCCCGTCATTGTTTATATTCTGGATAGTGTCATTTTAATATCAGTCCTAGAATTGCTTTGTGTCTTCAACATAGTTTAAAGAATCAGTCACTCTTAATGCTTTTATCTTGGGTAGCATTAAGAAACTTTCCTTATGCTGTATTGTACTTTGGATACCGAGGATGTAGCTAAGCATTGCTCAGTCTTAGCAGGAAAACTTAGTTGTGACTCACTTCCGCTGCTCGGCTCAACAACTAGTTGGTCTTTGAAAAATTTATAAATTCATCCGACCAGAAGACTGAGTCTATCTGGCTAGCTAGAGGACTCAGTTTCCGCTTGCTTGCTCTTGTTTGAATGGCGGGCCCCTAGGGAACTCACCCACTCTCAAGTATAGGAACTTCAAATTCTTAACACTTGGTCTCGAGCTCAAAAATAATTTGTTTTCATTCCAAGAACATTTTACTGCACATATTTTTCTTCTTCTCCTCCTCCTCCTTAGTCCTTTTCTTCACCCCACTCTGGGAATCTCACTGTTTATCCATGTAGCTGAGATGATACTGGATTCAGTCAACCCAGTAAGCCTCTGCTGAAATGACTCCGAAATATTTCAGGCTTTGCCAGAGGTCTTCACTTCCTTTACTTCATTGTCCATTTTTGCTTTCTGCTAGTCTTCTTTTCAAACCTTGACTTCACTCCTACAGGAAATCTTTTTTACTCTTTTTCAGCATCAGGTGAATTGCCAAGATGACGAAAGAGGCCAACAATCTCAATGACCCTGTCACCACTGTGTACATAAGTCCCAGGAAAAGGCCACCTCCTCCGACCCACGTCAGGGTGGAAAGAACAGCAGATTTTTCTCCTCGGAACACAGTAACCGGAAAATCTAAGAAGATCTGTTAAGGACTCAGTATTTATTATCTGTCCCATGACATACACAAATACACTAGATTAGGTTATATGAAATTGATCTTTTTTGGAGACACAAAATGGTTAATTATTCAATTTCACATGTTTCAACACAGCCAATTAGTACTTTATCTTGCTAGAATAAAACTAGTCAAAGCAAGGTTCCCCTCCACATAGCTAGAGTGAAGACAGGAGATGCAGAGTATATTGATCTGAATGATTTGTCAGCAGTCAGATAAGGAACAGGTATCTAACTCCCTTTGATGACTCCAAGGTAGCAGAAAGAAGAGAGTGTTCACAGCAAGCTGAAGGTTCTATTCACGAACCAGAAGACTCCATAGAGGCTAAAGCACGAATTCTTTCCATGGATAAAAGTCTCTGAAAAGAAGAACAACAAAGAAAACGCCAGGATGAACAGTGAAACATTTTTGGTGAGAACTCTAAAGGTGGCAGACTTGTTAGCGTTTTGCAAAGGCAGTGTCCCTGCTGCGGGTGAGAAAGTGTTTGAAGTGGGTTTACTATGTAGCATTTTAGTGATGTCATCCTCATGATGAATGTGGCCTGAGGGTTTTAAACATCTGGTGCCTTTTGTAAACGAAACTAATAAACAAACAAAGCCTCATAGCAACGCAGAGGACAGAGGCATTTCCCAGCAAAGCTCTTAGAAGTCTTCAATCTCTTGGCAATGTGCTATTTAAAGGCGCAAGCCAAAGTGTTAGGGACAAGTTGTCTGTTTCTTTTTTTAATACTGGAATTCCTCATTTTTACCTGGTCCTTGGTGCTGCCTTACCTCATCTTCCCGCCAGCATTCTCCCCCAGGTCCTGGTTCTCACTTACCGGGCCTTGTTTTCCCTTCGGGCAGCAGGCACTGCTGCAGTCCAGACTTCAGCCTGGCCACAAGGGTGGTGAAGCAGAGGGCTCACATTCAGGGTTGGAGTTGTGTATGGACCATACAAAGATCGTCATTCAGGTGTGGCTGTTAGCAGTCACTGAGGAGAGCACGTCTGGAGAGGAAAACCAGCATCTCCCTTGGCTTCCTTTCCTCACTCCCAACCCAAATTATGCCAAGGGGTGTGAAGGCAGTATCTCGATCTTGTGTTTTCTTCTGCAGTTTCTTGTGGAATCAGGAGATCCAACTTGAGAGACACTCCGCAGGCAAAATCTCTGCTTTAAAGCAACTACTCCAAAGGAAAAGAGAAGGTGGACAAGGCAGAGATGCCACATCAGCAGGGCTCTCACAGAGGAGCATCGCTACTCTCCCGTAGGAGAGTTCCACACACCTGCCCCAGGACAAAGAGGAAATCCTGGAAAAGGGCACAGGGCCACATGTGGACATTTGCACTTCACACTGTGCCCAGGCTGTTCCATCCTGGGACTAGGCACATAGTTCGGTGGAAGAGCATTTGCTTAGTGTGCCCAAGGTTCTGGGTCTGATCCCTGAACTAGAAAAATAAAGAATTTCTCATTGAACCTCCCTGGGAGTTCGACTGTGGAAGTGGTCAATTCAGCGTGGAGAAGGTCTGGCTTGTAGGGTGGTCTCTATAATAATCCTAGTCAGCAACCCTGGCATGCTATATGTAAGAGGTGTGGATGCCTAACTGGGTGGATGTTTCAAAGCTGGGTGCATGCCTGACCCCAAGACCACAGTTAGTATAAATTATATGTAACATATAACTACTTGAAGATTTGGTTACATTTTACAGCTAAAACTAGATTGTTTTTTAAAACCAGGCTCACATTTGTATTTTTCAATTAGGAGGGAAAAGTCATAATCCATTATTAGAAAACATGTCTCCTAACTCGGCTCGTCTGCCTGTTACTAAGACATCAGCTCCCACTGGCAGGCTGTGTACCTAAGGCAGGAAGAACACACATCTGCAGTGCAGAGCTCACAGCGTTCCTGGCATGGACTGCATCAAGCTGTCCACATTCACATAGTGACGTCTTCATTGAGGAAGCCATTGTTTACTGGCTGCTCTTTATCTAGTGCATAGGTAGGCTGGGTCAGGTACATAGGCCTCACATTTCCCGGGGTGGGGGGCAGGGGAGATGCCGGCTCCCTTGCTCTAACACGCTTTTGTCTAAAAGATCTATGGTCTGTGCCAGTGTCTGCGATTCTAGTCTACCTTCCAGATGTGCTGCTATTCCTTTAGTTTTTATTTTTGATTCTCCATCTCATCCCACTCTATGTGGAGTGCCCCCCCCCGATTTGGATGTCTGCATCTGCTCTTTACTGACCTTTCTTGGGGATAAAAGGACTCTTTCCCTATCTATCCATACCGGATATTGATACTGCCTGTTGTTTCTTAAAAAGTTGGAGTCCATTCTCTATATTGGGATGCTATACTCAGCCTTAATGCGGGCGGAGGGATTTGGTCCTGGCCCAACTTAATATACCAGACTTTGTTGACTCCCCATGGGAGCCCTTAGTTGAGAGGAGTTGATAGCGGGGTGCACTGGCTGGGAGGTGAGAGGGACGTAAAGAGGGGTGGGACAGAGAACTGTGGTTGGAATGTAAAATGAAATAAATAAATGTAAAAGAAGACACATTAAATACATACTTTGGACACAGTTATATGATGACGTTATGATAGTTGAAGAGGCAGAGGACATATCATCCCCAAATATGCCACTTTGGTGTATTATTTTGGCTTCAGAGACTTGAAAATCAGCAAGCGCAAGAAGGGCATACCAACCATCCACTCCCTCTGACAACACAGAGAAGGGCATGCCAACCATAAACTCTCGTGGATGAAAAAATGCCCACTGACATTAGAAGGATGAAAAATGCCTACTGACACTAGAATAAATACTTTTAGCTAGGTTTGGGGACAAATACCTTTAATCTTAGCACTTGGGAGGCTGCAGCAGGTGGAGCTCTGTGCATCTGAGATCAACCTGGTTTACATAGTGAGTTCGAGGACAGCCAGAGTTACATGGTGAGACCCTATGACAAGAAGAAAAAGAAGGAAAGGAAGGAAGGAAGGAAGGAAGGAAGGAAGGAAGGAAGG